>OY747129.1:68912708-69221263 GCA_963556465.1 Berberis vulgaris | reverse complement strand
TGACTGCTTGGTGAGCAAGGTAGTTGGTAACAACACAAACAGAGGTTTTTCAGTCTCTCACCAGTCGCTCTTCAAAATCCTATTCTACAAGACATGGATGATACGGAATGATACCATCTTTTTCCTATATGCTCAGCTCCAACAACTTAGAACTTTGAAACATATTCTAATGTGGTTCCAAGCTGTTTCTGTCCTGAAAATCAGTTTTGACTTTTGAGAAGAGTAACAGCTTTCCTATTAGCGCAGTCATGATGTTAACTCATTTTCTAACGTAGTCCAATATGAAGTTGAGAGTCTGCCGTGCAAATACCTTTGGTAACCCATTGGGAGTAAAGTTCAAGGACAAGCACATATGAGACCCAATCATAGAAAGGTGTGACAAAAGACGTGGCACATGGAACGACAATACATATCCAAAAGGAGGACAGGAAACATTAATCAAAAGTAGTCTAGCAATTATTCCAGTTCGTATGCTCTCCTTAGTGAAGATCCTAGCTGCAGATGCTAGCTAACTTGAAAGAATTATGAGAAAATTAATTTGGGGGACTTCACCTGACGGCATGTAATCTATCTACATAGCCTAGGATAAAGTGTTCTTGCCAAAGAAGCAGGGTGGTCTTGGAATAAGGAGAATTGGGAAATTCAAGGAAGATCTAATGGGCAAATGGTTCTAGAGATATCCTCTTTCTCTGTGATATTTGTCACGAGTATGAAGAAGTACCGATTTGTTCAGTAATGCCGACATGAGTATGGATGAAAGTACTGATTGGTTCGGTATGTCTAGAGTTGCCCATGGTTGCAGCTTCTGGAGGTTCATTTTAACCATCAAACAAGAATGACCAAGGACTAAGCTTGTGATACGGGAGTATCCCATTTTGGGAACTTAAGGATTTTGTTAGAATTAAGAAAGTTCTCCTTGCGAGAATAGGAAACCGAAACAAAAATCACTTTCCTATTAGTAGTAGGTTTTTCTTGTTTGGTTTGGAATTGTTTAGCCTATATATTGAATCTTTGTATGTAGATTCGGGTATTCAAGAAATTAGCCTCTCGAGAGTTTGTTCTTGAGTGAGTGTTGTAATCTTTGTCACTTAATAAGATAGCAAAGGTTGGAACATGTCTTCGTGTTCTCTTTTATTATTTTCGGCATATACTTTGAATCGGCTGCGTATCAACTTGCCCAATTGAAGTTGGCAAAGGTTGCTTGTGATCGTATCGATAATTTGGAAAGAGCAAAATCAAAGATGCTCCGGGACATGAGAATACAAGTTAGTTAAAGAGTGAAATCAACTATGTGGCAATGGGAACAACGACAAAAATCCTCGAAAGACATGGGATTTGATATTTTCATGTTTAGTTTGGGGAATTTGATAACCCCATAGAGTATATCCAAGGCTTGTATTGATAACTCTTAATCATCTTAAACTAAATTTCATTCATTAACAACAACTACAGGTTACGATTCGAGGAGGTGCTTATAGTTCTATCATTCCAAAAACAAAAATGAAAAAGTTCATGAAAATTACTTCGGCTCATATGTTAAAGCAAAATTGTCAAATCGTAAAACTTTACAAGGCCTATAGAGTTTGTGGTTAGGACCAAAGTCATGCTTGGATGAAATAAGTATCAAGAGAATTCACTTATTTTTACATCAGAACAGGAGCAATCACATTTGTAAAACCAAATTAGACAAACAAACAGTAAACTAATATCGAGTGACCTAAGCAGATATGACGAAAGGGATGTCCAAATGAATGATATACGGCACAAACCTCTTTCTGAAGCTGAAGAGAATACTTGGACTTCTGTTCAAGCTGAATTCTCAGTGCCCGTAGTTCATGTTCCATATCCATTACCTAGAATACAAGATTGATTTCTTATCATCTATTACAAAATAAGAAATAGAACTATTGAGCATAATAGTTACACATACAAGTAATGTACCTAAGCAATAATATTAAATCCGAACCATGACCAAAAAATTAGGTAAGAACAAATGTGCTCCAAGCCCAGGCCAGGATGCACCAAATCATCTAGCTAGGTTAGTCGATACTAATCATAGACCAACAAATTACCACACACCCTAGGACCATGGACTTGTGCAATCAAATACAAAGTTGGAATCATCACAGTTAAAATTATATTTTCAGATCATAAAATGAGAAATAAATTATATTTTCAGATCAGAATCATGATAGTGGTGTGGTGGTGGAGTGGATGGCGGAGGTAAATAGTAGTGATTGGTGAATGTTTTTCTATAGAGCTAGATCACAATGAATTGAAGAATGAAAATGAAAAAAGTGATGTAATCAAAATTCTAAAGAAACAAAAAAAAAATATGTGCTACTCTCTGTAACAGTTAATTGCTGGAGATGAGTTGCACTAAGTTACTCTAAAATCAAACTTCAGTGATTTATTGACTCAATAAGCTAATAAGTGCATTTTTTCTTTCACAAAAAACACACCCTAACAAATGATAAACTTCGCAAAGAACTGTATGTGAATCACAGAATATACTCCATGAATACAGCACCAATATACCTTGCTTGGTTGATGAAGCATTTTTATTCGCCTTGCCTCTTGGACTTCCTTCATCAATTCTTCCTTATCCTAAATGTCCATAGAAATGATAAAATTGAATACAGAAGAGTAAGGGTACAAAATTTTATCTATATCCTACAATAAGACAGAGCATGAGATCATCGACTACATCAACTGCACTGATCAAACATAATAGTTACAGGACCCGTAGACATTCAAGGAATTGTCACCCAAAAAAAAAAGTTTACTGGAACATGACACAATGTTTATCCCCTCCACATTTCCAAATCCATATATGCTTGCAAGTATAAATAAATAACAACAACATGAAAAAGTGGCAGTGCCGCAGTAGGACCCCAAAAATGTCATTTAGTTTCAGCTCCTTGCTCGGTTCTTATTCTTTGGGAAGTATTTTCATTAAACTTAAAGACAATTGAGACCATCAATATAAAGCTAATCTCAGAGTTTCACATAATGGAAGTTGGATGAGAGTTCTTAATATGTGAAGTAGAAGAGATATATCTTTGACTAATTGAACTTGAAACATAATCACTGCATCAAGTTCTCATGGCCATGGTTTATCTGCATGTTAACAATCCTTTCCTTCATTTGTTAGAGGCAATCACAATCATATCCTCCCTGTTTTCCCTTTTTGATAAGTTCTATCCATTTCCCTCTTTCTTTTTCCTTTTTTTGTTTGTTTACACGTTGTACATGCTGTTTTTGTTAATTTGACTTGGCCATTCTGTTTACTAATACTAGTCTAGAATACCAAAAAAAAAAAAACTGAGTAACATTAATGCAGACCTGATTTCCTGAACTTTTGGACATTCGCTCTTGTTCCTTGATGGCCTCTTCTACTCTATGTACTGCTGCTCTAGCATTCTCAATTTCTACGCGGGTAAAAGCTCTTTCCTCCTCCACTAGCTTTTTCGCGTCTTCTGTCGCCTGGAAAATTTTACCAAGTCTGTCAAAGAGAAAACATATCCACACAACACAAATCCATATAAAGTGAAAATAAAATTAGGAATCCTAATACAAGGAAAGACATGCAAACAAGATGTTCAGAGAGATAGATATAAACTTGCAATGGTACTGCTGGCCTATGAACATCATCCAGATTTCAAAGTACCTATGTCAACTGCAAGACCCCGTAAAAACATCTAACAGATATTCAAACCAAACATAAATGAACAGTGAATAGGAATGGCAACGATTTGGTTCGGGTCCGCCATACCCGAACCAAACTGACAAAAAATGAGAACCAAGACCCGGTTATGGTGCCTCAGAGCCGGTAGACCCAAACCACAGGCCTCACAAGTCCACTCGAAACCAGCAGCTATTTTTGGCATTTTGTCATACCTGTTAAATGCCCACTTTTTCACTCGTTAATGGCTCTTTTTTTTTTTGCAAACTTGCTTTAGGTTCTAATTAAATTAGGAATTAAAATTAATGTAAGAACCTAAGTTAAATTAAATGGCCAATCAATTCAGGTGCTGGTCAGAACCAGAACTGCCCCAGCCCTTTCTGTCAGGATGTGAATCCAAACTGAGACCCGGTTAGTCGATTCTGGACCTGAACCACTAGGGCCGAGTAAGTGCGGGCGGCCACAGGGCTGGGCCAAAATCCATCCCTAACAAGGTAGAAATCATAGGGTGCAAACCATGAAGAACTATAAAGACCATGACTAGACACATTTTGAACAAGTGTACATGAGTTGAGAACCTTGAAAGAGTTGATTACGAAATAATTAATTAACATAAACAGACAACTGTAGACCCTTTTCACCCTCTTCATTTAATTTCTTAATTGGGAGAAAAAAAGGGGAGGGGGGTCTTCACTATTGAATGATTGATGGTTTGATAGTTTGAATTACTTTAGCTATTACATTATTAACAGAAAATTGGCACCTATAAATCCAATACTATTTGTTATAAATGAAACCTGATTTAATTTTCCTTTATGAAAAAATGACACCAAAATACCCTTATGATACATGTTCATCTTAAGACCATCCATAGTGGTTTGACAAAATCTGAATTTGAAAAGCCAAACTCCTATAAAGTAATGGAGAGAGGAAGTTACAAAACTTCGTAATTCGTATAGTAACCATACCCAGTTGGTATGGTGAGCAAACTTGGATCATATCAAGTTTCCAACTTGGTAAGGTCACCATTAAGGATGCACGGACACGACACGCCGACTCGACAATTTTCAAAGAACTAAGACTCAACGACACGGTGACACGTCATACCTTTTTTTTCAATAAAAACTAAATGAAGATAAACAACAATTCAATAAAGGAGTTTAAATAGAAAAACAAACAATGCATCCATCTTTCTATTACAAGTAGGAAAAATAAATACAAAAAAACATGAAGAAAGAAAAGTAGAAAAAATAAGAGATATAAAAGTGGAGAAGAAAATAACATTCTGTCAAAACTAAAGTAAAATAAAGAAATAGAGGAGAGAAGAATAAACAATGATTAAGAAGAAGCATAGACTACCTCTATGCTTTACTTGCTTTTCATCGCCCTTTCTATCTTGACTTCTAAATCGTAATTGAAAGTTTCTCACTTCGGATGGACTAACAACCTTAAAATTAGGGGATTAGATGAGTCCAATTAAAAATAAGAAATAAATAAATTTGGGTGTGTCGAGAGGCGTGTCCGACACGTTGACCATGTGTATGACCCTGTCGACATGTTAACCAAGTGTCTGATACGTGTTGAAGGCCCGTCGAGCGAGTGTCGGTATCGGATACGTGTCGGACACGGGTGCGACAAGTTTTCCGAAGAGTCTGTGCATCCTTAGTCACCATACATTGGGTTGGACCAAGTTTTTTACTTTTTCCCATTAATTTGGTAATCCATTTTGGAAAGAAACAACTGTGAGCTTTGGGTTTCCATCCTCATATTTAGAAATCATTTTGGAAAGAATGTAGGAAAACGACTGTTACCACACATAAAAAGTGCAAACTATATCAATTATCAAATAATGTCATAGACTCATAGCTTTTAATGTAATTATGTTCCTTTATGCTTGGTTCTTTACCCTATCTTTCTGCTCTCTATTTACCCTTTTTCTTAGTATAATCTTTTGTTTACCAATGAAAAATAAAAATAAAAACACACAACCATTACCTGCTTAAGAAAATTTGCCAGCCTTCTCACTTCTGCTTTTTCTTGTAGTAGCTCTCCTTCTCCTTGAGTTAATTGTACAGCTAAAGCTTCCACCTATATAACACCAACATAGTCATCATATGTAATACTAATGAGTGTGAAAAAGTTCATATTGGAATTAGCATATGAAAAGAGAAAATTTCTGGCAATCAATTTCTAGAATAAAAGAGTTAGAAACTAACCATAGAGATCGCCTCATCTACATCATCCTTATTTCGACCAGTCACACGTCCTCTCAAAGATTCAAGTGCATCTCTAAGCTTTTTCAAAAGCACGTGCTTTTCAAATGAAACCGCCTCTCTTAGTTTTGCCTGAAATTCCAAGAACCAGTCACACTCAATTCTTTTAAAGACCGCTAATTTATATCCATTATTTGAGACGGTAAAGAGAGAGTATCACATGGGACTGAAACTGGAATCAATAAATGTACAGTATTCCCTGTTCTATGATAGGATCAAATCAGCAAAACTAGACGAAAGGAACCAAATTACACAAAAGTTGTAGAAGAAAGAAAACCAGCCTAAACGCAAAAACTGTTAGACAAACTGTCAGCCAATCACCTCTTCAGACAACTTAGCCGCAGCAGCCAAACCCTTCTCAAATTTGTTAGCAAGGTCGCGAACTGACAAACGCTTTTGTTGCTCTATTAGCTGTGTAGTCTCCCGTGCAACAATGTCCTTCATTGATGGTATTTGGGATTCCTCCTTAGGCTCCACAATCCGATTGTTGGCCCCTATCTTATACTTTGGAAACTTATTTGTAGCAAAGCTTACATCAGCTGCAACAGCTGGAACAGCCTCTTTCTGCATTGTATCTCCAAAATCACGGCTTACCCTCGTCATTGCACCAAATTAATTGTGTTCCTGATCAAAGCAGGAAAAAAAGAAGAAGAAGAGCATATATCAGAATCTATACAGTTAGTAATACAACATTTTTACTATATAACATCTGCCAATATTTAATCAGAAGGCGTTTCAATACTTTGTAGCACCGAATATCTCCCAAGACTTTTACCACCTTAACATAAATACAACATTGTGATCGGGATATTTTGGAAACATAGTTCCCCTAAATACCAAATGATTAGATGAAGTAACAAAATCTACTTAAATGTAGGATTTCCAAACAAGGTTTCAGTATGTAACTATATACAAAACAAATGACGCACTCTAACAGTGCATTTGTTAATCAAGCTGTCAGCATGTAGTACTGAAAATTGAATTTTATGTTATTCTTGTTTAGTGCAAAAAAATTAAATTTTAGCACTCAAACTTACTTGTATACAAAATGAAATTTGTCAGTTTTTAAGTGACAATGAGTGCTTAATGTGCGGAGTGAATTGCTTTAGGATTTTACAATTTGGAACATCATGTGAAAAAAGAAAAAAAAAAAACTCTTACTTGTATAAGTTTTATGTATGAAGCTAGAAAGGGTTACTTGATAGCCTATAATCGTTTTGCTACTAGGGGAATTGCTGCTGTTGGATCATTGTGCTATTATGACATGACATGCCACCATAAACATCCCAATTGTCTAGATTAGTTGTTAAATTAGCTTACATGTTTCATTCAAACCCCTGATTTTTCTCCTAACAGCTAAAATTTGAGGTAGTTATCCACCAAACACACAATGCTTAAAAAAATTAAACAAAATACAGAAAAGTCAACAAAAATAAAAAATAAGTTGGTGTAAGTAGGAAAAATTTCCCCAAAGTCAATACATTGCTACAGACAAAGACACTGCTCAGAGAAAACCCCAAATTGAAAATTTGAACCCAATATTTGCTAAAAGTAGAAGTTCCTCAAATTTTGAAACTTTAAACAAATTCAAGAAAAACCCAAGATCAGAAATAAAACAAAGTTCAAAAAATGAAAACTTGGTGATCAAAGAGATGCAACAATCAAATCAGAACAACAAACTGAACCCAACAAGAAGAGATGCAGTTAAGATGTAAAGAGAGGCAGAGAGTACTTACAGTGCATGAAAGGTTGGTGATCCAGAGAGAGAGAGGGGTTAGAGGGTTTTGTGAAGAGATGAAGAAAATGAAGGAAAGGGAAAGTTTATTTGAGCTTATAGTAAGACCCCTTAATAGCGGAGAGAGAGAGAGAGAGGAGATGATGATGATGTCCTTGTTTAGCTTTTCTAAAAGAGAGTGAGAGAGAAAAAAAGAAGAAAGAATGTAAGAAGAGGAAGAAAAGGAAAAGCCGGTACTGGACCGGACTTGCTTTGGGTTCTATCTGTTGGGTTGGGGTGGGGGGCCTAAAAGGATGGTTGGATGCCGATTAGCTTAACTAATTAAGACTCTTCTTTCTTTCTCTAACTTGTTCTTGTTCTTCTCTACTCATCATAACTTGAAAGCTTTATGCTTAAGTGCCTTAATTAAAACACTACTCAATGGGTTTGGTTGTTGCCTACTTTCGAGTCTGACCCCATACAATAATATATGTCATGTGCCCCTCCCCTTCCTTCTCTATGTTTTTAGATTAATTGTTTGGTAGATAACTGCCTATTTGAAAATGAAACACTAGGGTTCAAAGTTCAAACCTTCAAATGGAGTCTATCACCATTGACTATTGAGTTGTAATGTTGTAGTGTACAAGCTTCACAAACAATGGGCATTAATAGAAAAATGAAGTAAGATTCTCTTAAAAAAATGTGTTTATCCCTTGGCCTTGGATCACACCACAAATATATTGTTTGACCATGTGTTTCGTGCAATAGTTGTTTCTAGATGCACGATTTTGATGCAACCCCACACGGTCATCAAGGAGATACAACTAACATACCGAATTTCTTATAGTAAAAACCCCTTTGTGACCTTGCTCATCTCTATAGTAAGGGTGGGCACGGTCAGGGATTAGGCTTGTCCCAGTCCAATGAAACGGGACGGAACAATCCGGGATAAAGGAATTTTATGGGCAGAACCGGTTTGATCTAAATCGATATGAACCGGGATGGTACCATGCTATCCTGTTTGAGCGGGCCCAACCCAAATCCTGTTTCAAATACAACTTTTATTTAAAACCCACAAATTTAAGTTATGCTAGGCCCAACCCATTTAATAAGAAACACACCTGCCAATCATAACAAATTTTATATACAGATAAGCAATTTGATTATCACGTGCCAATACTTGATCAAAGAGGGAGTGAAAACAAAGACAAGTGGTAGTCGCGACAGACGACAATGGATTCTTTGAGGCTTTGCTATTCCATAGTGATTACCAGGATACCACCATAACTCATCCAACCACAAATTCTTCATTGTTTTTTTTTTTTTTTTTTTTTTTTTTTTTTTTGTAAGGAACAAGTTCATCATTGTTACATAGCTTTAAAGTTGGACCAACAGTAGGAACTTCAGAGGAAACAATACGCTATCTTCAGTTCAGTATATGAATTATTCCCTTGCATACATTTCAGAATTCTTTTGTAACAAATATTGAATTGAGGAATCTTTTTGAAATAGAATTTAGTCTACTTTCAGTTCTTCATTTTCTCTCTACCTTGGTACCACAATCAAAAGATCTCATTTTAACAAAATGGCATTGGGTCTTCCAGTACTGCAATTAGAGGATATATATATATATATATATAAATAATCAGTTCTCGTTTTATGAATGTTAAACAAACATGACCACTGACCTTGTAGCTGACAACACACTATCGATACACAAGAGAAAATCTACGTTCTTGTAGTGCAGAAAACAGAAGAAAAAAAATGTGGATCAAATGGATCTAAACAAAATAAATAAGATCTCAGGAGGCAACCAACAAAAAATCAAGGGCATGGTTGCTTTGTAAAACCAGTGGTGCTTGCCTGCTTCGTACTCGATTGATGGTGAACAACCGGCATCCTTGGTAGCCGATTGATAGTTAAGGGCTGGCGGTGAGATGGAGGTGGAGGCGAGGGAGAGAAGGGGAGAAGAAATGAAAACAAAAATTTAGGTTTAGGTTTTTCATTTACTCATTTTGCTATGGGCTTGGGTTTGAAGTAGGTACATATAATAACCGGAACTATTCGAGATAGACCGGTACAACATTTCTAGTAATGGTCCCCTCCTAATTTCAACCGATTTTGGATTGGGACCGGGATGAAAATACTCGAAACCTTTTTGGCATGGTTTGAAACGGAACGAAACCATACCAGTCCGGAACAGGATGTCATGGATCAGGAATCTTGCCCACCCCTACTCTGTATTGGAGCTTAAGGCATTAGTAGGATACTAGTTATCATATGCACAAGATTATTCGATGACAAATAACTTGTTCTAGGTATAATTGCTTTCACATCTTAATTAATAGGGCTATTGAGACTTTGGCCCATTTAAATCCAACTTAATGCATGCCTCCAAATCATTAGTAAGTTATTTTGTGAGTTTTTTTATTAAGTCCGTGCAGTGCACAACTTGAGTTGGCATGCATTCTACAATAGACAGTCATTTGGAAAGTAAAAAGAATTTACTTGTTCGTTAGTCAAGTTATTTTCGAAGGGGAAACTTAGTAAAATGTTGTTGATAGTAATTCAAGGTTGCAATCTCTAACAAGTTTTTTACTTGGTTAAAAAGCAAACAATTTTGGAGATATCCATGAATACTAACTAATATGTCCATTACTTGCAACACGAAAATCAAAGTTTCACCATTTTTCTAGATTTGCATCATATTTCTCTTCTTCAAAAAAACTTTTGTTTTTGAGCTCATTTTATTTGGAATGCATCTCCTTTTGTTTGAGAAATCAATGTTTGTTTATGCTTTATATTTAACCACTTATTTCAACATCTTTTTAATTTTACTATTTCTCCTTGTTTGCTTATCTTATTCATTCAGTTGTTTCCTTGTATTATCGTATTCTTATCAGTTTAACATCATTCATTATTTTCTTCACTATCTTTTTCACCACTTAATTTCTCCGTCTGCATCATCATTTGATTTAGGGTTAATTGCACTCCCCCCTAAAATATATAGTCAATTTAACTTTGCCCCCAATTAACATTCATATTGCACTTTCCCCCTCAGACTAACAGTCAACATGCCTTAACTGCAAACACCTCACGTGCCACCATTCTTCATATTTTGCATGACGAAAGTGCCCTTCACATGCTTATCACGCCTGATGTGATAGCATGTCAATCCCAACCGTATGTTACCTGAACCAGGCACGTGGACGGGTGAGGTTAACTCCCTGTCAGTTCGTACCATTGAAGAGACGAAGAGTGGAGGGAAAACTCCCTCCGTTTTCATTCTCTCTGTTCTGTTTCTCCTCTCTCACTGAGTTTTCACTCTCTCTGATTTCTCACCGAAATGAAGAAGCGTAATACTGAAACGAAGAAGAAGAAACCCAAAACGAAGAAGGGGAAGAAGGTTGTTTTTTTTGTGTCAAAATCACAATCAGTAGCAGCGATGATGATGAGAGCACTGCTTCTAGCATACACTGGGACGATTGCAGCTCGTTCATTGATTTTGGTGATTTCTTCAGTCAGATTCCAAGCGATGAGGAGCCAAATCTAAGGCGAGATTTCACTCCTTCAAACACTAAAGAGGACATGAAACCTTATCATGTTCATTGGCGTGATATATTGTAAGTCTTCTTTGCTATTTTAGGATTTTCATTTTGGTGTTTATATATGTAATGCATGTTTGAATGGTATGATTTTGTTAGTATTTTATTTATTTGTAAAAATTTGGGTTTATCCACTGTTTATTTGGTTGTTGTTGTTTGCATCAGTGAAAAAGTTGTTTTCTGAAAGTGATTTAGTGTTGCTAGTGGTTGGTGATTCCATGAATCAGTCACACTGTTCATTTACTATGGTTTAGTGTTGCTAGTGGTTTAGTGTTGTACTTGTCTTCTTTTTTCAGTTTACTATTCACGTTTGATTGCATGATTTAGTGTGGTTTTGTTTTGTTTTGTTTGTCTGTTTTATTTGCATTAGTGAAAATGGTATGATTTTGTTATGTTTGGCTGTTTTCAATCTTTTGTTTGCATAAGTGAAAATGGTATGATTTTGTTTGTGTGTTTGCAGCAATGGTAAATGGGGACAAGAACTGAAAGTCTAGAACTTAGTGATCCATTAAAATGGAAATTGGAGTAAGATTGCTGAAATCCCTGGTCTGTGGAATGTTAGTGATTATAAAGATGAGTTATCTATAGAGTTTGTACAAGTGCATGGGGATTACCTGAATTGGGATAAGTTAAATAATGGTATCCTTGAAGCTATTCCTAAACCACATAAGCATGCCTTAACCCTTGGAACAACACATACCTATGTGGAGAATGGGGTGAGGATGGACATTACAAATGATAAAGACTTAATGTATTTTTGGACCCATGCAGACATTGATGATAAGGATGTTTTGCATGTGTTTGTTGAGGTTAAAGTGGTAGCACAAGAACATGAAAGAAACACTCCTGGGATTAGTATAATGGAGCCTGAACCAATTTCAACCCCACCTATAGTTGATGTAGATCTTGCCTCTGTAACACAACCCGCACCTACTAAAAAAATTAATTTGAACTAGAAGGAAAGTTCCAACCCCAAGGAAGAGTAAACATAGTAATCAGTACTCTCCAAGGATGAAAGGGATAAAGTCAAGTAAGACAAGAGCAAAGTTATATGATAAGTTGAGTGAAAAAGAACTAGATAAAGACTTACCTGATGTAGTACCACAGGACCTGCTGAAGAAGCAGGTCCATCTGAAGCAGATCCATCTAAGTTTGCTGAGCTAGATGATCTTCCAGTAGAAGAGGAGTATCATTCAGACCATAGCACTGAAGATGAGGCACCTCCAGGTGTGCATGCTGGTTTTGTGGCTAAGACTGAGAATGTTTATGGTGATGAAAGTGATCATGAGGCTCACCATGAGGATGAGGAATGGGTCTTGGAGGTTGGGAATGAATGGCCCACAGTAGATGATGCTAGGTTTTTGTTGAGGAAATATGCAGTTAGAAAGAAGTTTCTGATGAGGTTTAAAAAGAATGATCCTGACATGCTTTTAGTTAAGTGTACAGGTGAAGAATGCAAATGGTATTGCTATGCAAAAAGAAACAAAGATGGGCACACCACCAGTGTTAGGACCATAGGGGAACAACACACATGTCTAAGAATTGTTGATGGGAAACACCTTATGGCAAATGCTAGGTTTGTTGCTAAGGAGTGTGAGTCTATGTTTAATATTCACTTCTAATCTATCACACCTGACTCCTTTGTGAAACAAAGTTGGAAGGAGAACATTGTTGAAGTCAGCTACCATATAGGGTGGAGGGCAAAACAAAAACTGATGGCAAAAATAGTTGGTATCTATGCGGACAGTTACAAGATGGCTTCTTTTTGTTGCATGAAGTTGTTGACAGCAAACCCAGGAAGCATTGCTACATGCTAACCAAGTAATGAAGATCAAAGGTTCACATGCCTGTGTTTGACTTTTTTTGCTAGTCTACTTGGTTGGCAGCATGGGTGTAGACCTTTGGTGGGTTTGGATGAGTGCTTTCTGAAGACAAAATATGGGGGTTGTTGTTTGTCAGTCACAGCTTTGGATGACAACAATGATTTGTTTCCATTGGCCATCTACATTTTCCAATCAGAATGCTACTAGACTTGGTACACCTTCCTAAGCATAATTGAGATGCAGTTGAAGGTGCATGAAGGGAAGCTGACCTTTATCTCTGACCAGCAAAAAGGCTTGATTGAAGCAATGAAACAACTCTTTCTAGATTCAGATCATAGATTATGTTTTAGACATATGTACAAGAAATTCAAAAAGGCAAGTTTTGGTGGGACTTTCTTAATGAAACTAAGTTGGAAGGCTGCGAGGCCATATAAAGAGGTTGAGTGTGTCTCCCACTTGAAAGAGATTAAGGAAGCTAATCCAATGGCTCATCAGTGGCTGGTTGATAGGGATGTGAAGAGTTGGTGCAAGACCTATTTTGACACTAGGCTATGCTCAGAGCATATCACTAACAATTTTAGTGAAAACTTCAATAACTGGATCATTTACCTAAGGGACAAACCAATTTGCAAGTTCATTGATGACTATCACATGCTTGTCATGAGGCTTATGTATGACAGAAGGATGAAAAGTAGCACTTGGGACATCAATGGTTTAATACCTAGGGCTCAAAAGCTAGTTGACAAGTACTGTAAAATGAAGAACCAATTCAGGATATTTGGGTCCCGTGATGGCTTCATCACAATGCAACATAATGACACTGGTGATAGGTTTAGAGTCAAGATATCTATTAGATATTGTGACTGTAGACAGTGGAAACTCACAGGTGTCATATGTGTGCATGGAGTCTTGACACTAGTCAATCAAAGACCTCAGTGGGCAGAGTAAGTATAAGTTTTCTCATTGCTTATATGATTGCTTATATGTCATTGCTTATATTGACATTTCTTATATAATCAGAGACCTCAGTGACCATATCATTGCTTATATATTTCATTACTTATATACATATTTCCATTTGATGCAAGTACTGCAGCTCCTATCATTCTGTGAAGGCCTATGTGGAAGCATACTCTAGGGGCATTGTGAGCATAAGAAATATGCGTGAATGAGATGAAGTAAGTTTTATCTTCATTTCTTATGTATAGTACAATCATTTGCTTATTTCCATGTCTGATTAGGGTTTTTATGTGACAGCCGAGATACTTAGTATTGTCTCATCTAGTGAAAAGAGGTACAGGGATACCTAAAAAATTGAGAAGAAGATATGGAAATGAAGATGAGGTTCACAGGGAACACAAGAGTTGCAAAAAGTGTGGAATTGAGGGTCACAACAGTAGAACCTGTAGAAACCCTCATAGGGAGCGGACTGCTGAGGATGGACAGACATCTAAGAGACCTAAATGCACAAGGGCAAGGAACAACAAACCAAGGGGTGCATGGACTGCTAGTGGAAGAGGAAACAATGAACCTCCAAAGAAAATTCCCACATGTTCTCCACAACCACCAAACTTCCAGCCTGAGATGCCTACAGCTCCAACTTTACTCAATATTCAGAATACCATATTCACAACTCAGCCCTTTGCACAAGGAGTTCGGCCCCCACCAATGAGGCCATTAGTTAATCCAGTGTTTCAGCGTGAGAATGGTAGGGGCAGAAGGGGACAAACTCTATTTGCAAGGGGACAAAGCAGTTGGAGACCTAGGGGGCCTGGAGATGACCTTAGACAGCTAGTGACTCATTCTCATTTTGGTGACTCATATTGACATTTTCATTTTGTTGAAAATAGTTAGTAAAAGACAATTAGACAGTTGGTAAAAACAGTTAGTAAAATAATTTTTTTTTGGTTTATTGACATTGTCATTATGTGTTTTTTGATGGTATTGAATGCTTGTTGGTATGGGAATGTTATCTCAGACTTATGTCAAACTTGTGTTGGTATGGTACACTAACTGATGCACGTGTGTTATGTCAAGACTTGTGTTGTTATGGTACTCCAAATATACATTTGTGTTGGTTACAAGTTCTATTAAATGGCAGTGAATGCTTGTTGGCATGGTATGATATTGAATGCATGTTGGTATGGTACACTTCAGGTTGTAAATTCAGGTTGGTTATTGAATGCTTGTAAATTCAGATTTTTGCACTTCAGGTTGTTAGGTACTGAATGTTATTGAAAATGCTATGTCAAGTGCTATGTTAGGTTGCTATGTCAGGTTGTTAGGTATTGAATGTTACTAAATGTTATTGAAAGTGCTTTGTTAGGTTGCTATGTCAGGTTGTTAGGTATTGAATGTTAAGGTTGTTAGGTACTGAATATTATTGAAAGTGTTATGTCAGGTTTTGAATTGCAATGATGTTGCGTCAATTGAATTGCATTGATGTTAAGGCATTTGATTACAATGTGCTATTAACATCCAATTAACATCAAATGAATTCACATTGTTGAAAGAACATCAAACTTTGTTGCCAGAACATCCAATGAACATCAAATGAATTTACATTGTGCTTTAACATCCAATGTACATGTACTCCTTCAAACCTCCTATTCACTTGTTTGATTGTGCTTGTGACACATTGGGATCTGCAAAAAAATCAATTGAGAGTTGTTAATTAACAGTAACTTAACTCCTTAAAATAAATTTGAATTTAATTTTGCCGCCTGCAACAAAACTAACCTAACAGATGATGAAGACGAGCCGCAACTCAAACTTGCCATCAAAACTTGGCAATATTTTCCACTTATTGATATTTGAATATTTAATCTACAGTGAAATAGCATGTAGATGTAGTAGTAGAAGCAGAAGTGAGAGTTATTGGTGTTGAAGTAAAGATGGTGGTGGTGAAGTGGAGACGGTGGTGGTGAAGGAGGAGTTGGCGGATTATCTCAATGTCTTAGTGAAAGTTTGAATAGGCCTTCGATTTTAATTGCATCAACTTTGAATCTCAGCCTTCAGATCATTAAAGGGTATTTTGGACAGTAAAATATGACATTTTTTAATCTAACACGTGCCTTGACAGTCAAGGCACGTTGACTATTAGTCTGAGGGGGAAAGTGCAATATGAATGTTAATTGGAGGCAAAACTGAGTTGGCTATATATTTTAGGGGGGGAAGTGCAATTAACCCTTTAATTTAAACTTCGTTTTCTAATTAATTTACCTTTTCTCTCAATTTTGTTCTCAACAAGAAATTGTGTCCAGTCTCTTCTTAACGTATACATCAGCTCATCAACTTGGTTTTATTCATGTTCTTCATTTTATTCTTAGTTTCTTTCTTCATTATCTCTTTCAACATTTCCCTCGCTTTTTACATTGTTGAAAACTATTTAATCGACATATTTCCAACAAATTTCACATTAAATGCATACGTTGCCCAAGGGACTTAATCAAGTGCTCAATTGAACAAGTGTGGTTACTAAGGGTGTGTTTGGTTGCATGTAATCTTATGCCATGGGAATCCATAAAGGGACCCCTATATTTTAAGCTAATTTGAGGTATAACTCCATATGCACTATTTGATTTTGTTATCAATGGTGAGAATGAAAGTCTCATGAACATGAGAATCACATGCCTCGAGGGACTAAGGAAATGAAAGTGATTTCTCAAAAAATATCAAAACTTCACGAAATATTCTTTTTTCGAGTTACCGAAATTTCTTTCAAAATTTGAAATATTCATTTATTTCATTAAGCCAATCTCAAATTCCCTAAAATTTAACCCGTTTTAATCTTAGTTTAGAATTACAATTTTGTTATATAAGTGATTTTTATGCAATATATTGTTTGTATAACATTATGAGTCTCGTAGTATTCTTTATATAGTATATAAGAGCTTAAAATGCTTAAATTATATTGATAACTTCAAAATTTCAATCGAAAATTTTGTTTTTTTTTTCTATACAAAATGAAATATTTCACGAAATATTCTTAGAATCGATTGACCGAAATTACCTCGAAAAATGAAATCACAATCCTTGGTAGTAGGAGCCATTCCTGCTTTGCTTCCCTGGCCTTCTTGATCTTCCTGGTTTGAAATGCCGAAACTTAGCCCAGTCACCTACTCCAAAAATGTATTAGAAGTAGTATTTGGACACCACCCTGAAAACATAGAGAAAGTTAAGAAAGTGAGACTGAAGAAGAGGAAGAGGATATTACTGCTATTGAAGAAAGTTATAGCTGTTGCTACTCCCTTGAAGACTATTGATTCTCTGAAAGAAGTTGCTGTCCCAACTTTCTTCCAACTCATGTCAAATGAAGCATTAAAGTCCATTCCTGAAAAGAAATTATTGGAGTTGGAACTTGGAAGACTAAGGGCGTGTTTGGTATCGCCATTGACCATTGTAATGTAATGCTTGACTGGTGTAATGTAATAGGTCAAACACATTCCTTTGTTTGGTATCTCAAAAACCTATCGTAATGGTCATTCCCATTACCGATTTCATTGTAATGGCCATTCATACCTCCCCCCCTATGAATGGCGATTACAATTCCCATTGTAATGGTCAAGATCAGCATAATGACTTGTTTGCCCTCCTCACCCTCCCTGTAATAACCCCTCATCTCCTCTCCTCATTTTCTCCACCATCAGCAGCGACAGATGGAGAAACCTCCACAAGCTCCTCCCCCTCCCTCTCTGATAGGCTGATAAAAGTCATCGCCACCGTCGACTCACCACCACCCACCTACCTCTTCTTCAATGGTTTTCTCCTCCACTCACAGTGATAGATACACAAAACAATCTCTCAAACCCACACACATAAAAGAAGATAGGGAGAGGAGGAGAACCTTGGCTCGTGATCCTCCTTCAAGAAGCTTTGTCTTCTCATCTTCTCTCGTGATCCTCGCCATCAACAAGAGCAAGTCTGCTCTCAACGAGCAGCATCTTCAAGCAGAGTTGTCTTCAAGCAGAGGAGGAGCACCATCCCCATTATAGTAATACCCAACCAATAAAACGAGGGCACATCAACAATATCATATATTTAATAATACCATCCCCATTTTTATATTATAACAAAACCATTGATTTTTGCAATAATGCATCAACAGTATATTTAATAATACATCAACAGTATTATTTTATATTATATATTTAATAATACATCAACAGTATACTAATGTTTTGCAACAGTATAATACATCCCCATTGATTTTATATTATATATTTAATAATACATCAACAGTATCATCAATAATGGTTTGCAAGGAATCAACAAAACCATTGATTTTTGTTTATCACAAAATTTGGCACATCCATAGTTATAATAATTGAAGGTATTTTGAAAAATGCACAAGTCATTCCCATTCCATTCCTACCATAAATTCACATACCAAACAATGTCATATACTATTACCATTGTCATTCATAGGTATACCAAACATACACATTTCTATTACCATTACCATTCCCATTACATTCCCATTTCCATTCCCATTCCCATTCCCATTCCATCGAATAACCAAACGAGGCCTAAGTGGAGTCAGTTTTTTCTTGAAGAGTCGCAGTTGTATGTTAGGAAATTGAAGTAGACTTTGGAGACTAAAAGTGCTCTTCTGGAGTCTTCCAAGTCACAAGGCTTTGCCACTAAATGAGGTAACCTCCTAGTCCATGCTTTGCTGCTAGTGTTAAATCTGATTATGCTGTTAGCTACTGACATTTGCACATTTCAATTGATGGTAAACTTTGGAAAACAAAACTTTTTACAGCGTCCAAAGCTAAAGTGTTGACATTATAATAGCATATATCAGTTTTGATTGTAAAGACAGACTCCAAGAGAATTGAGTTTGATCCTTGTACTCAAATGTTAATATCATTAGGTGTTGCTAGCTAAGTGTTACTGAGATGCAACATGCGTATTATAATTGATAATTAGGTGTTGCTACCTAAGTGTTACTGAGATGCATGCGTATGTATTATAATTGATTATTTTGTGTGGCTGACGGCACTTGACCTATTATAATCAGGTCCAGAAATTTTTGTGTTTATCATGGCTAGATGACAGAGTTCTATGTAAAGATTTACCCATCTCTCCATTCTCATAATTAGCTGTTTTATTAATTGCACTATGTTTTGTGATAGTATTTGGTGTTGCAGCTGATTGAAATGTACAATGTAACGTAAGATAATTTTCATGATGCTGATGGCGTAATGATGGTTCTGTTTTGCATATTGCTGCAGGATTGCAGCAGAGGGAAGTGCGGTAGTGTTCAAGTAGGTGAAATACATTGACATCTTCCTTGGAGAACATATATAGCTTTTGTAAATTTTATAGTATCATCACCCAGGATGCAGTTCATTCTTTTACGCTACTAGTTTTATTAAGACGGTTTTTTCTTTTTTATTATTTTATATATATATATATATATATATATATATGTATAAAGTGACTGTTAATTAGCTAGAATTATCAAGTCAGTAATTGGGTCATGGCATTTTTGGTTGAATCCGGAAGGTAAAGTTATAAAGCAAATGTTATGCTGATATTATGAGGATCGTGAAAGGCATGTTAAATAACCATGGCTAATGGCTGTGTTTCTGTCTTTAGCCAGTCACAATTCTTGTTTGATTCACCTGATTTTGGGTCGGAAATATTCCTCACCAGACCTGTTTGGCACCAACAGCTGCGGAATTATACCCAGATTCCCCATTCCCCCTCAAGAACCCAATTCGCTTGGAAAAGGAAAGGAAACACTACAAAGGTACTGAAAGTCGTTAGATGATGCAATTGGTCATCAAAATTCATTCATACCCTTCCTAGCTAAGTAACAAGTACAATAAGTATGTGGTTAACAATTTGATGCTTTAGTTAAGATAGAACACATCAAGGAGACAGTGAATGAAAGCTGGATACTCTACCATGCACCCTTCTCCTGGCTCCTGTGCAAGTGCCCTTCTTAAAGTCATCCTAGGGGCTCCACTGCAATAATTCTACTTACCACTGCATTTTCTTTCTTGTGTTCAGACTCTTGGATTGTTGTCAAGTTGCTTAATGGAGATAAAAGAATTGCATGTATAACAGCGGGCATGTTATCCTATTATTTCAATATTTACTCTAACCCTGCAAAAACAACCGTGAGTCAAAGACCGCCATTGGGGTGACCGATGGTACTCTGATGCTAAAGTCAGACAAGGCGTAGAGAATAATGTATTGCTTGAAATTAGGGTTTTGTAGCACACCTTAGATCATTGGCCCGTGCCCTATTTATCATGCGAGAGTCCTTTTTCGGCTATGCCTTTTGTGGCGTGATTTAAGAAAGGATATCTACTGGAGATCCTTTCCTTGTTGAGAGTCGTTCATGCAAGAGAGTTTTCATGCACGACTTATACTCTGATATTTGTTTCCTAATAAGAGTCAACGTCTTACTGGCCTGCATGTCTTAGGTCAAACTCCTAGATATTTGCCTTATTTGGTCTTATGGATTCTGGGTTTGACCATTTGACTTATGAGCTGAATAGAACCTTATTGTCTTGGGTCCATTTCCTAGATATTTGCCTCAATGGGCTTTGAGTAATCTGGGCTTGGTCCCCTGTCTTATGGGCTAGATCCAATTAGACACTTACTTGGGCCCGCTCCACTCCATTAACGAGATCATCATGCCACGTGTACGCCGTCGATTAAGGGACGGATTAGTGTATCATCAGCTGCTCCCCCAAGTTAGTGGGTCAGCCTATCGGTCCGCTAAGTCATTTCATGAGATAACTGGACAGTCGTGATGATTGAGTCTGAAACGCTTCCTCGAGAGGTGCGTATCACTAATTGGGTATGTGGCTGCTCAATAAAGGCACACCCTTTCACTTTATATAAGTCCTTTTGCCTACAGAGTTGAATCTCTTTACTTCTGCAATTTTTCAGAGATTCCTCCTTATTGCTTTACTTATGTTCTTGTGCCCTAATCGATTTCTGTTTACGCAAGCTCAATCAAAGGTTCATACATTCTTCAATAGGGGGTCAGAATCAACTTTTTGATAAAGTAGACGCCGAATGTTGCGAGTTTTTCAGAGAGATGTTAATCACAGAGGTAGATTGGGTGGATCTTCGTGAGAAAGATCATATTCCCAACCCGGTCAGACTCTGATGTCTCCTCCAAATGGATTCATTTGCTTGCACAGGCGTATGTTTCAATCAGGCATTCGTTTTCCTGTTATTGAGGATATTGTCGCTTTTTGGCATACCTTGGCATTCCTCCAGCCCAGTTGTTACCAAACAGGTGTAGGGTTTTGATCGTCATTCTGATCAGAACGATGGATGTCGGACTCTGTTTGATTCTGAGGGTGGTCCAAATACTGACATCTCCCTGGTTGAATGATCATGTGGTCTGTTCGTTACGATCACCAGTTTGTTTGGGCACACTGCCTGATGATTTTAAGTTTTGGCAGAAGTATTGCTTTATGGCTTCTACGGATTCTAAGTATTTTGAACTTGATGGTCGTCGATTGACTAGAAGTTAAAACAATTGAGTGAGTATAAGATCTTTCTTGTTACGAGTTTCGTTGATTTCATACTGAACTGTTATTTATGCTATTTGTAGAAATTTTTTTGATAGCTCCGTTTTCTTCGGAAGATGAAGAAGCATTGGGTTGATTTTTTGGTTTTTCCTTCTTGATGATTGAGAACGCTGTGAAGCCTGACAACATCAAGCGTAGTGGTTTGTGAGATTACGAGCATGAGGCTGCCACTATTTTCAGAATCTTGAAATTGAAGTGTGGTGGACCTCCTTCAAAGAAAAGGGAGCTTCCAAAGGTGAAGATTCCTAGTCTGTCAAGGAAGGCGGAGTTGGATGTCGTACTCCCCCCATCCCTGGTTTCTAAGAAGCATCGAACTGGAGCTAAGGCTACTTCCAAGCTATTGGCCCCTTTGGAGAAGGGATTAAATGTGACGGAGTAAGATCTTGTTGCATACGCTGGGGCGAAAGTTTTTATGTTTGAGAGACATGCTACCTCGACTAAAGCTCCTATTTACCAACTCGACTTGGAAAATGAGTATCTAATGATGGTAGGGGTGGATGATGTGACGAAGCTGAGCACTGAGCAGGCCAAATTTTTGAACAATCTGTTCTTGCAGGCAAGAATGGTTGTTTTGTCTGATGCTGGCAAGACTCGTCTTTTTTCTCTGAGGGACTTCAGGTATAATCCTTCTTTGGAGTCAGAGTCTCCTCTGTCTGGCGAAGGATTGCTTGATTGTCATCCATACGGTGGAAAAATCCCATCCTCGTCGTTCGTACTGTCCTCCCACCGGTTCTCAATCTCCGCTTCGGGTGGCAATTGATTTGAGGAGTGAATCCCTTCTTTCCTCCCCTTCAACTGCTCTTGAATTGGCATGTGAGAGGGAGCCAATTGTTGTGAGCAATAAAAAAGCGGTGGAGGAGGTTCTAGATGCTATGAAGACGGCAAAGAGCGGTGCTGGTGTGTTTGTGGGCCAAAATGATATTCATCATGATGCGTGGATTTGTATTTTTTTTCCCCAGACGTGAAAATGAGCAATCAAGACTGACATCACGAGGTGGATGTGTTTTACGCCTTTAGGAAACACATAAGTAGGTGGTACGATGGCTGGCCAATCGAGCACTGATGCCCTAAGGCGAGACTCTGGGTGAGCGTATTGACAAAGGGTAGAGACATTTGAAGTTGGAGATGTCATATCTGAACCAAGTTGTCGTTGTTGGGACAGAAGTTGAAGTTGCTCGTGATAAAGTGTATATTATGAAACGAGTTTTTGCACATCTGCAGAAGTCGGATTCAGATGCTCTTCGAAAGATTGAGTCACTGAAGAAGCAGCTTGAAGACCAGGCTGGTCAGGCATGCGCTGGTTCAAGCTAGAAGCCCGTTCAATCGGAGATGGAGGCTCGATTGTTATCTATTTGAATAGATTTGGAGGCCTTAAAGACAAAATTTGAGTCTTAGAGGGTTTGCTTGGAGTTAGTTGAGACTGATTTGGCAAATGTGGTGTCTGTGAAGGACAGGTTGGAGAAAGCACTGAATAATGCTCAGCGTGGCCTGAAGTTTGCCCAAGTGACTCTAATCAAGGTGCAGACTGAGATGCAGGCTCTAAGTGTTGAGAAGAGCAACAAGGAGTCGTAATTGGTTGTCCGATGTTAGAAGATGGAGGCTGACATTGCTTACAACGCTCAATGTGCGAAGAGGACAGAAGAGCGACTCTTCCTAGCACACAATGAGCTTAGCCTAGTTAAAAATAAGTTATGTACTGAGCAATCTAGAGATGATGCATTGGCGAGTAGATTGGAGTAGTAAGAACAAGAGCTTGCGCAGTCAAACTTGTGAAGAGAAGCTTCTTAAGGCTAAGGGCACGTTCCAGTTCAGCAGAGTTGTGAAAGGAATGCTAGAGTTGTTGGAGCTGATAGAACAAGATCGTGCTGATTGGCCTATCCAGAATTTGAATAAGCTTTTGATTAGTCACAAGAAGAGGATTATCCTAATCAAGGTGCTGAAACTGTAGTATGCACATAACCATCCCCTGCTTCTTCTCTTGCTAAGTCCAACCCCACTATAATTGAACCTTCTCCTGATAAGGAATAAAAGCTGTATTTTCCATTTTTAAATAAACACCTCCCATTTTTTGTTGAATTTGTTGATTGATGTATTGCACTTGCACTTCGTACTTGAGTTTCCTAGACATATTGTTGCTCAATTTCTTTTATGTTTCCTAACCATGGTGTTGGTATTTAGACAAAGAATTTCACTAAGTCTGGACACTGTCTAGTTAATCTGTTTATATGATTTCTAACCATTCAACTTGCATGTGCTCTTAGAAGCAAATGTTTTTGGTCTAGACTTTCAAGAAGACCATAAATTATTTCGGTCAGGCTTAGTAGGCTTGATCTAGCATATTGAGTGGGTCGGAAGTTATGTTCATCAATCTTCATGAGCTTACTAAAACCTGATCAGCTGAGTGAAAATCATTTTGGCGAACTAGGAGTTATCTTGGGCAGACTCTATGAGTTGGCTAAACTCTGTACAACGGAGTAGAAATAATCTTGCCAGACCAGAGGTTATTGTGATCGAATTCATAAGTTAATTATACTTTTCCATTTTCAAGCCATCTTAATCCGTTCCAATAGGCATTAGAGCGAACCAGAAGTTATATCCACCAGTCTTTATGAGTTGACTAAACTTTCTGACCAAATTTGGCCATCATTATCTATGGTCACACAATGATCCCTCGTAGGTCATCTTGATCAGGCTTCATAAGCTCTGACTAGATTCCCACTTTCTAAGCCATCTTGGTCTGTTCTTGGCGGACTAGGCTGTAGAGCGAACAAAAAGTTATCTTCATCAGGCTGCATGAGTTGACTAAACTTTTTGGCCAAGTTTGACAATCATTGTCTATGGTCGGACAATGATCCCTAGCAAGTCATATTGACAGGCTTCATGAGCTTGGACTAGACTTTCACTTTCTAAGCCATCTTGGTCCAGTCTTGGGCAACTAGGCTGTAGAGCGGACCAAAAGTTATCTTCATCAGACTGCATGAACTGACTAAACTTTCTGGCCAAACATGTTTGGCCATTATTATCTATTGTCGAACAATGATCTCTGACAAGTTATATTGGTCAGGCTTCATGAGCTCTGACTAGACTCCCACTTTCTAAGCTATCTTGGTCCGTTATTGGCGGACTAGGCTGTAGAGCGGACCAGAAGTTATCTTCATCAGGTTGCATGAACTGACTAAACTTTCTAGCCAAGTTTGGCCATTATTGTTTATGGTCAAACAATGATCTCTGACAAGTTATATTGGTCAGGCTTCATGAGGTTTGACTAGATTCCCACTTTCTAAGCCATTTTGGTCCGTTCTTGGAAGACTAAGCTACAGAGCAGACCAAAAGTTATCTTCATCAAGCTGTATGAGTTGACTAAACTTTCTGGCCAAGTCTAGCCATCATTGTCTATGGCCGAACAATGATCCCTGACAAGTCATCTTGATCAGACTTCTTGAGCTCTGACTAGACTCCCATTTTCTCAGCCATCTTGGTTTATTCTTGGCGGACTAGGCTGTAGAGCAGACCAGATGGCCTTGGATGTATAAGTCTAACCGGTGTCCTGACTTATTTAACTCACCTAGTGGTCTGATATGGCGGTCATACCAGTAAGTCTGACACTCAAGTCAAATTGTAATATATTGACTAGATTTCCACCCAGATTTAATGAACATCACTAAAACTTTGGTAAAGCAAATACCTAGAATTTATTGATAATATTTCTTTAAGAGTTCTACAGTCCATGGTTGCTTAAGGCCTTTACCTTTCATGTTTTCTAACCAGTATGTACCTTGTCTGTTAACCCTTGTCACTCTGTAAGGTCCTTCCCAGTTTGGATTTAGCTTGCCCACCCATGGTTCCTTAGTGTTCTGCTGGGTTTTTCTAAGTACCCAATCTCCCACTTTGAACTCTCGTGGCTTGACCTTCTTATTATAGTACTGATTCATTATTTATTGGTAGACAACTATCTTGACGGAAGCCTCATCTCTTTTTTTCCTCTAAAAGATCTAGTCTGACGCGCAAAGCTTCATCGTTGCCATCTAGCCTGAACTCATCCATTCTGACGTTGGCATTCCGAGCTCTACTGGGATTATTGCTTCCGACCCGTAAGCTAAAGCGAATGGTGTTTTCCCAGTTGGAGTTCTTTTGGTGGTCTGATATGCCTAAATAATTCTCGGTAGCTTTGAGACCCATAGACCTTTGGTTGCATCAAGTTTTCTTTTGAGTACTTTCAAGATGGTCTTGTTGGTGACCTTCGCCTGTCCATTGGTTTGGGGGTGCCCTGGTAAGGAATAGTGGTGGCTCCACCCCATTTGAGTGACCCAACAATATCCATTCCTCATTGTGCAAAAAGCCATGGGCTGGTCATTGTAGACAAGGGCTGAGCGAGCATGTGCACGAATGGTGCATACCTCTGACACTTGTCGCATTTTTAGACCAAATCCTAGGCGTCCTGCTGCATCTTTAGCCAATAGTACCCCAAGGTTATGGCCTCGTGGGCCAGGGTCCTCCGGCCTGGGTGGTTTCCACAGATGCCCTCATAAATTTCTCTAAAAACGTAGTCCACCTATGTGCATATCAGACATTGAAGAAGAGGACCAGTGGCTGACCTCCTGTACAACTTTTCATTCAAGAGAGTGTACCGTGTTGCCTTGTTTTTTAGCCTTCTGGCTTACGTCTTCCCCATTGGGAGGACTTCGCTCTTGATGTACTCGATGATGGGATTCATCCAGTTCGTTTATTCACTTGTCACGTAGGCCTCACTGGATTCCTATTCTTCAAGACTTGATTTTTCTTGGAACTTAATGAGTACGTTGGCAGTCTCAGTCGTAGCTGGGACCCTTTTGGCCAATGTGTCAGCCTTTTCGTTGTCTTCTTTGAGACATCGTTGGAACTATATTCTTTTGAATCTGGTCATGGTATTGATTACTTTCTCGCGGGAAGCCAATACCCTGGGATCTTTGCTTCTGAATTCTCCTTTAACCTAGTTGACCACCAGATAGGAGTCGATGTACGCTATTAGTTTGTTTATTTCGATCCCCTTGGCGAGCTTCAAGCCGAACAAAAGGGCTTTGTACTTTGCTTCATTGTTGGAGGCATTAAAGCCAAATCTGACGGCATTCTTCAGATCACCCCGCTTGGAGAGTGGAGAATGATTCCAGCTCCACTTCCGTTAACTGTGGATGACCCATCAAAACATAGGACCCTACCATGGTCATCTGACTCTTGCTCTTGGTCATCCGCATTCTGCTCTCCGCCGCCTATAAATTCAGCGATAAAGTCGTCCAATGCTTGAGCTTTGATGTCCATTCTTGGGGAGTAGTTGATATCGAACTGCCCTAATTCGACTGACCACTTGACCATCCTACCCAATAACTTAGACTTGTGCAATACAATTTGGAGTGGATGTTTAGTGAGGACCGGGTTAGAGTGAGCTTGGAAATAGGGCTGCAACTTCCTGAAAGAGATGACTAGCGGCAAGGCTAACTTTTCTAGGCCTGGGTAGTTTGCTTCCGCCTCCACAAAGCTTTTGCTGGCGTAGTACATTGGTCTCTGTAACCCCTTATTGTTTTGAAACAGGGCTGAACTGACAACATGTTTCAAAACATACAGGTTCAAGTAAAGTGTCCCTCCTGTTATCTGTTTTGAAAGTAATTCCGTACTTCCCATATACGCTTTCAGGTTTTGGAAGGCTTGCTCGCATTCTTTCCCCCATTTGAACCCTTTATTTCCTCTTAGAATTTTGAAGAAAGGGAGGGGTTTGTTGGATGACTTGGAGATGAACTTATTGAGTGTTGCCACCCTCCCAGTCAGGCTCTGAATTTCCTTAATGGTGCTTGGAGACTTCATGTTAAGAAAAGCCTGAATCTGTTTCAGATCGACCTCTATCCCTCTTTCGGTCCACTATGTAACCCAAGAATTTGCCCGACTCCACCCCTAAAGTGTATTTCTGTGGATTGAGCTTCATCTGATACTTGTAGAACTGACTGAACGCTTCGGCGAGGTCGGCAACGTGATCATTGTTGCAAAGACTTTTAATCAGCATCTCATCTATATAGACCTCCATGGTTTTGCCAATTTGTTCCTTGAACATCCGCTTTACCAATCGTTGATACGTGGCTCCTGCATTTTTAGACCGAATGACATCACCCGATAGCAGTATATCCCTTTTTCAGTTATGAAGGAGTTCTTATCTTGGTCTGGAGGGTGCATTTGGATCTGGTGGTATCCTGAGTAAGTGACCATGAAGCTTAGAAGGTTGTATCCGGACGTGGCGTACACGATCTAATTGATGCGGGGGCAGTGGAAAGTTGTCCTTCGGACAAACCTTGTTCAGGTTTGTGTAATCTACACAAACTCTCCACTTACCATTCTTCTTTTTCACCAGGACTTCATTCGCTGTACCTCTTCATTGATGATCTAATTTCGTTCGAGGCCATTGGTCTCTTTTTTCCGCCTGATTGGTCTCCGCTTAGGGTCAACTTCCAGTCGATGGGTGATCACGGAGGGGTCAATCCCTACCATGTCCCTCATCGCCCACGCGAAAATGTCTTATTTTCGCTCAGCAACTCTATCAGCCGTTTTGCCAATCTTTTGCCCAGGCGGGAGCCTATCTGAATGACTCTGTTATTATTGGGGATGTCGAGGTAGAATGTGACTGGCTCCTCCTCTGGCTGGCCAACATTTGATCTTCCCCTCGGATTGATTGGAGCCACATCGTTCAATCAGGGAGACTCTTCTTCCATTTCTGGGGCCAAACTCCTGGATGTCTGACATGCGGACCAAGACTGTGATTGCTAGCGGTCCAGCTGCTTTAATGTTGCGTAATGGCAGTCTCTTGTTGATGGTTGGTCTTCTCGGATGGTCCCCACCTTGTGATTGGCAGGGTACTTAATGCACTGATGTAAAATGGACACTGCCGCCTCCATTTGATGGAGTGAAAGCCTTCCCAAGATGATATTGTAGGTGGATAAGGTATCGACTACCATGAACTCATGGAAGATGACTTTCTGCAGTTGTGGCTCTCCTGCCACTACCGCCAGTCTAATCTTCCCGATAGGGAAACATTTATCCCCATTAAACCCAATCATGGGGTGACTAGTGGGCATTGGGTTTTCAACTTTCAGCTGCATGCTGCAGTACGCTTTGAGGAGTATGACGCTTAGGGAGCTCCCCGTGTCCACCAAGGATCTCTTCACTTCCCAATTTGCTATAAGGACTGAGATGACCAAGGTGTCGTTATGAGGGAGGTGAACGCCTTGGAGGTCCTATCAGCAAACATTAGCGATGGGCTCGTGCCTTGAACACGAGCCTATTGTACTTGTCGGCCCTCATAAGTGGATTGAGTCCGCAACTCACGGAGCGTCCTCTTTCTGGACATGTTGGATTGCTCCCCTTCCGAACATATCCCATGTAGGACGTATATAATTCAAACTGTCTTTTCTCCTATTTCTTTTACGACCTCTTTATCTTTCCTTCCCCCTGGCTAGCCTCTTATTCGGGCTAAGGAATTCTTTGAGTTGTTCTCCCTTCTTAACCCAGCAATCGATCTCATTTCTAAGATGCTTGTAGTGTTCAGTGTCGTGGTCGCTATCATTGTGAAAGGAACAGTACTTGCCATTGTCTTGCTGGGACAGATCTCCTGAAGTTTGGAAATCCACTTCACGTCTCCTCAATTTTTAATGGTAGTGAGGATGTCGGACAGGCTGACGTTGAGGGGGAGTGTGGGAGCTATTTCTTGATCGGACGAAGTTAGAGGGTTTTTCTTGCCTCGTTAGGCCAAAGTCCCGCTTATTATCACTCTATTTCCTTTTACTTTTGTCGTCATTCTCTTGTTTCCCCACTTCCTTCTTATCTTGCGTGCTAGGGGAATATTTCTTTTCACTCCCACCCCCTTTCTTAGTGGCCCACATCTCCTCAAGGGTGATGTACTTCTTAGCACTTTTTAGCAGGTTTGCCATGTCCGTCGGGTGAGGAAGTTGTAGAAATGACCTCCTTTTTAGGCTTGACGTGAAAGTTGTGATGGAGGTGTTGTCGCTACAACCATCGATCAGAGTTAACTCATCGTTGAAACGGGTAACATGCTCCCTCAGTGTTTCGCCCGACTTTTGCGAGGCTAAGCAAGTAATGAGAACCCTTCCTGATCTGTTGGCTGCCGACAAAGCGAGTGATAAACACCTTGGCAAGTGTCCGACCTCGGGGGAGATTGTAAAACAAAGTCAGCGCTGTAGGCTGGTGGGGAAGGTTCGACAAATGGCTGCTTTCGATCCCTCTTTTAATGCCATCATGTGTAGGGATGGCAACGAGGTAGATTTTGGCAAATCCATCCCCGTCCCACTAGGGATCACGGATCCCAAAATCCACCCCAAATATCCATTTAAACTAATTTTTGAAAACTCCCCGTTTTGATCAGATTGGCGGATTTTTGCCTCACCCCGAATATCTGTTAAAAAAAAGAGTTGAATTTTAAGGAAGAAAATAAACATAAACCACCAAACAATTCAAGTAAGCAACACAGATTCAACATTGTGATTGATATTTTGTCTTTTTTCATCATATAATCCATTCAACAGATCCTATAATTCTTTATTTCACAACCAAACATCAGGTGAAATGAATTGAATCAGAGAGAGTGTGGACGACTACTGTGTTTGGCTTTCTCTCTACTATCGTTTAATTTCATTGCATTTTCTATACCTGTTCGCATTGGCGTGTGAGAACTTCACTGTCACTTTCAGCAATTCTTCTTTCGAAACTTCAATCTTCTAATTTTCACTACTCTTTTCCTTCTCACTTGGTGGAAATTTTTGGCTCCCTTGGGAATCCATTAAAGTACGGACGAGCTTTTCTACGTGATTGTAGTCAACGGGTTGGGCCATTGGAGTCCATGAGTGTCGCACCAACTGAAAATAGTGGATTTGAAGGAAATATTGGGAATTATGGCTGAAAAATCTTGTTTAGAACTGTGAGAGAGATTGGGTATGAAATTTAAAGCTTTGCAAACTTGGACACGGTTTCGATCAAAAGTGTGACCATAAGAGAAGATGACAGGGTCTGCCATTAAAGAGTCACAAATGAAGCCGATGATCTCATTTGAGGATTAAGATTTCAAGTCGGATGAAGATCTGATGGAGATTCTCCATTTGGTCTTCTTCCCTTTACCTGTAGTTTAGTTTTTCAAGCTAAATGAAGATATGAGATGAGATGAGGAGATGGAGATCTGGTGAGGAGGTAGAGAGGCTCAAAAGGCTTGTTGTCAACGCAACTTCTAGGAAAAGAAAGAAAGAAAGAAAGAGAAAAAACTCATCGAAACTCGTGCTTAGTCATAGTCATAGTGTGTGTTTTGGAGTAGAGAGTCAAATCATGTGGAAAGGAGTCACATTGGTGATATCAACTCTTAGTCTTGATATCTATCTAGATCATGCCATTAAATTATTATTTAATTAGTTGGTCGGGGCGGATATGGTTAAATTCGTATTCGCCCCAAATTTGTGACGGATATAATTGGATCCCCAAATTCGCCTCGAAATCCGTTAAGGTAAACCCAAATTCGCCCCAAATGGTTTGGAGGGAGAAAATATCTGTGTACGCCCCACTGTCATCCCTAATCATGTGATGACAATGGCGTAGGTGGTCGGACATGTCCGTTGTCCCATCATAGAAGTCCAGCTTTGGGGGGGGGGGGGCTGAACTTATTAGACAGTGGCGTGTTCATGATCTGATTGGTGAACGGGGGGACGGTGAGGTTGTACAACACATCCATATTGGTCACTCCAAGCCGGAGGGGGTTTTGTGAAGTAAGCTTGTTAACCTTAGATGTCGGGTCTCCGTAGACCGCCTCGTTCCCCTATTCCCGTTGTTTTGGTCCCCTGAGAGCCAGTGGGGACATTGTGGCTCTCCTGAACACACTCCTTGTACTTGTACGGGGACAGTCCTTTCGCCTTTCTGTCATCTCCTGCAAATGGTGGGTTCTGTTGAACAAGCATTTCCACCACCTGAGCAATCTGTTGTACTTTGGCTAAGAGCTGGTCCACTCTAGGGTCCATCGTGGCTACAACCGGCGCAAGGGCCTTGGGTTGTTCTCCCCTCTGTGGCTGGCACCACCGGAGCTGGTGGTATTGGCTTGAACGTTTGAAGGCTCGACGATCTTACCATTAGTATAGAATCTTGTGGCAACCATTTTCTCGGATTGTAATAGAGGAATGTTACTTCTTTTAACATAGGAACTCGTCGTTTCTCACGGACGGCACCAAATTGTACGGTCTCCCCACCGGCAGCCGGATATCAATAATCACTTACTCCGCGTTAGTAGAATGAGGAGCGAACAAACTCAAATACAGGTTTTAGGAAAGGCTCCGTCTTCTAAGTCATTTCCATTCTCCCAACCTTTGTCCTGCAAAAAAAAGTAGTCGTGAGCCAAAAACCACCGTTGGGGCTGCCGATGACACTCTGATGCTAAAGTCAGACAAGGCGTATAAAAACGATGTATTGCGTGAAATTAGGGTTCTGTAGCATACCTTAGTTCCTTGGCCTCGTGCCCTGATTATATCATGCGAGAGTCCTGGTTCGGCTATGCCTTTTGTGGAGTGGTTTAAGGAAAAATATCTACTGGAGATCCTTTTCTTATTGAGAGTCGACTATGCAAGAGAGTTTTCATGCATGACTTACACTCTGATGTTTGTTTCCTAATAGGAGTCAATGTCTTACTGGCCTGCTTGTCTTAGGTCAAACTCCTAGATACTTGCCTTATTTGGTCTTACAAGTTCTGGATTTGACCATTTGACTTATGGGTTGAATAGAACTTTATTGTCTTGGGTCCTAGATACTCACCTCAGTGTGTTTTGAGTGATCTGGGATTGGTCCCCTGTCTTATGGGCTGGATAAGATTAGACGCTTACTTAGGCCCGCTTTGCTCTGTTAATGAGATCACCATGCCATATGTACGACATCGATTAATGGAAGGGATGGTTTGGTGTATTATCATTTACTTATTGAGTGAGACTAGGGAACCATGTTTTGTAACCAGGATGATGTGGCATCGTTAGAGGATGTTTTTTACAACCTCGAGATACACATAAACACTTCGAGGATCTCATCATTCTTTCAATATCATGCCACATCACCATGATTACACAACCTGGTTGCAAAAACATGATTTCTTAGCATTAGTCTTACTTATTAGAATCTATTCAGTAAAAGAAAAGGACATCCCAAGGCTCGGACATCCGAATAATCTTGTGTGCATGCCCTAACCTTTACAGTTACAGGTTTTTGCAACGAGCTCGTGTGACAGGTTGCTGATTATGTACCTTGAGGCAGATCAATGGGTGCACCCCAACATGTTAAAGAAACTAGTCAAATGAACCTGTTAGAACAATTTCTTGTCAATCCTATACTTGTGATTCCATATTTTCTATAAAAAATAAATCCATAATTTTTTTTTTCTTCTTTGGACTCTGTTAACTTTTTCACTCACTGAATTTTTAGTAATGTATCATCGATTTCGAGGATAAATGCCGATATTAAATCCAGCCTTGGAGACCATATATTGAAGGTGAGGTTTGGAGATGCTAAAACCTTACAATATGCTTTGATATGAACAATGAATTGACTAGCAGCATATGATACGTACATAAGGATAAAAAACACGTGCATGCATATAAGTTGAGTAATATAGAAGGGTCTATAAACACTGATCAATGTGGAAGTGGCACAAACTGTAACAGCAGGATATCATTGAGGTGAGGAGCATCTGACTTTGGTTGCATGGAACTTTGACACCGCAAAGTTATTAGATAGAATTGTGTAAGATAGAGTGATAAGGGGACCACGGTGCACGTGAAAGCACTCAATCCAGCTTTAGCTCACATGTACTTCTATCCCATTCGCAGACACCATGCACCGACACTCTATATACTACTAAAACAACTTTTCATGTCTCAAGGGCAATTTTTATTAGTTTTGTAGGACCAGCCATATGATATTATGGCCCTTTGATTAGGATGTAAATCTACTCTCTCTAATGCTCATAATATAAAGTCAAACGAGTAAATTATAATTTAGATCCTCTATTACTATTGAGTTCCACACCCAGTACATTGGTTTCAAAAGGGCATGATAAGCCTAATTTAATTATATATATATATATAAAAGAGAGGGAAGAATTTCTTCCGTCTTCGTTGAGGTTACCTAAACTTCCAGAGTGCTTTGAATTCTGCATTTACCATTTGGCAAGCAAGTTAACAAAGTGTGTATTTTTAGTTGCCTCCGGTATTAGATTTTGGTAGGTAAAAAAGTAGAACCTTGCTAAAGAACCGGATTTTTGTAACTAGAGTGAGGTGGCATGATCCAGCCGAAAGACTTTTATCATTCTCCCTAGACCATGCTACATCGCCCTAGTTGAATTCACTATCAACCCAACCCAATCACTTGTTAATTGTAAGATGACAATAGCCAGTACAATTTGTACACCCAACCCAAGCATTGTTTCAATAATTAAATTATTACATTATAAAATGGGAAGTAAGTACTCTTTTGTAATATTTCAGCCAAGTTAAATTTTTGATGATAAGCAGCTGGCACCATCTCCAACACATTCTCTTCCTTCACTTTATTCTTCAAGAATCAAGAAGCCCAACTATTCCACTCTTTGCTTTCTCATTCCCTTTGCCACAAAAAGAAAAAAAAGAAGAAGAAAATCACAGAACAGAACCATAATGGAACAGAAAACAAGTTGCAGATACATGAGCATTCCGCTAATCGTCTTTTGTTATGCAATTCTACTCACTCTTTCAACATCTTCTTCTTCCGCAGTTGAAGCTTACAAGAACTACACAGTTGGTGACTCCTTGGGTTGGTATGACAACCATGAGAAGCCCACTGTCAACTACCAAAAATGGGTTGCTGGCAAGATCTTCAGCTTGGGAGATTTCCTTAGTAAGTTTTTCATTCATCACTCTTCATAATTTGGGTATTCTCTTTTACGTTTTTTTTCATAAAGAAAATTTATATATAAGCAAACTTGTGTCTATTAATGGGAAAAGATTCCTCCACCATTTTGAGGAAACCTGCAATTCTGTCTCATCTCTTGAGGAAAGAAAATAAGCTGACTTTATCGCCTTTTACAGAAATTGATTGCAAAACAGTTCTTAGTATTATATCTGTAGAATTAAATCAAGTTTATGCTCATTTTCTTAATATTGATGTCCTGGAATAATTATTTCGTTTTTAGAAGGAATCCATATACTTTGAGCCTTTGAGCTACCATTTGTGTGAATATATTAGTGAATCCAATTTCATCCTAATTCTCCTCATAAAAATTTTGATTTTGATTTTTTTTTTCCAATTACTAACTGATTTGTAATTTATTGGCAAAGAAAAAAATCGGCTTTGTAATTTTGTTTTAAGAGAAATTGTGTTCAGAATGTCTCTCAGCCATGTAACTGGAGACTCCCCTTGTACTTGCATAATGGATTTGGAATTGAATTTTACAAACTTCAATACCATCCCTGTATATAGTATTGCATCTTTTAAGTTTGTCTGTTAAGTACAATCGACAAGTGTGGATTCTTTTTATGCAATTTTAGTTTATCTTTTTCCTCAGTTGCATTGTTCAAGGCATTCCTCAAACTTTATGTTGCATTATGGGTGTTCTCGAAGTTGTTCTGATTCCATTAACTTGAAAATTTTCTTCATTCCCTTATTGCAGTTTTCAATTCTGATAACAACCATTCAGTAATCCAAACATACAATTTCACCACGTACAAAAGCTGTGATTTCAATGATGCTGACACAGACGATACCACCCAATGGGCAGCTGCAGATCCATCATCAACTGCTATAGATCCTGTTTCAATAGCAGTTCCACTACTGAAAGAAGGAATGACATATTTCTTTTCTGGGGATTACGACGGAGAGCAATGCAAACACGGGCAACGTTTTAAAATAAATGTGACACATGGAACAGGATTGCCAGCAAGCCTAAAAAGCCCTTCTACAGAAGCACCAGGTCCAACGAGTCCAGATGATGAAGATTCGACCCCAACTCCAGATACTGTAGTTTCTTCCAATTTTAATCATCCAAAAGATCAGTCTGGTGATGAAGATGATAATGGTGATGCTGTTAAAAAGACATCAGATTCTGTTTCATTAACAATGTTGAATTTCAATTTGGTTGTGGGGTTGCTAGGATTTGTTTGGATATTTTTTTGATTTTCTTCTTTTATTTATTTTTATTAGTTGTATCATCGTCTCTACAATATATCAGCACAAATTATTTGTTGCAAATTATGTGAATAAAGTCCTCAGATGCTTCAAGATATTGATTGATGTTATGTGCAGATGGTTGAGTTAATGTTCCTGAAAGCATAATTTTGCATCTTACCTTTGAGCCTAGATAATCTTTTGTCACGCCCCGATTTTTGAGAAAACAAAATTTTTATATTCACATAAGATTAGGATTATCCGCTTTCCTAAAACTTGGGACGTGAAAATTTAACAACATAATCATTTATAAAAAAAATTAAAATGGACAAAAATTCTAACCAGGAAACTCTTTGGTGATTTTCGCCCCATAAACCGCCAACGACGGCGCTCCAAAAACTCTATAACATGTGAAATGTTAAAAGGTTACGTTACAATAAGAACGCACCCAAAAATCATACACTTACTTGGATTAACGAGGTGGCTGGTATGAGTAATCTTAGTCTCTTATAAATAAAATAAGTTACATGTTTTAACATTGAAATTTCATAAACAATAAAATGTCGGTGCAACCGAGCCAAATAGTCGGGTACACGTAGCAACTCCTTAGCATTATTATATTGGATAACTTATAAAATAATGAAACCTCAATTAGTCCTTATGCAAAATTAGAAAGTGAAAAAAGAATGCACGGTTCTCTTTCAAACAAATAAAGAACACTAATGTTATAGTTCCTAAAACCATACGTTGGGATCAAATTACACTTCCAATGAAATGACAAGTATAAATTGAACCAAATGACCTCCACCACCAAATGATTGATCACAATAACAATTGTTGAAGATGAAATTGTTGAATTACAGTTCTCATCTACAAGATGGTGAGTGCCTGGTCGAATTGATCGGGTCTTCTTCATGTAAAACCTACTCGCGATAAAATCATATGGTATGATGCAGATGAACCGTTAGGTTTTTGGGGCATCTAATAGTTAGTACAAAAAAATACAGCTGATTCAGTAGCATCCGCTACAATAAGGGCTCAATGTCATTATGTTAATAAAAAATGGCTCGGTGGTATGTCAACGAATTTGTCCACTATAGAAACGAGACTTCAAAAGTTCTGGCACTTGAGAGCAGAACAAAGGGCGGGAAGATTCATCTGTTTGCCGAAAAGAGATGCAACAATGTTGAAGAGTCAATTATCTCACTTGCAAACATATATGGGTGGCATCAAATATATGACGAGGTTGCCTAATATTGTTATCGTTGTTGATCAACAAGAAGAATATACGGTTCTTCGAGAATGTGTCACTTTAGGAATTCCAACAATTTGTTTAATCGATACAAATTGTGATCTGGATCTCGCAGATATTTTGATTCCCGCCAATGATGATGCTATAGCTTCAATCTGGTTCATTCTTAAGTCTCGCGTGTCTACCATTTCACCATGAAGGCATCTTGAAAGTGAATCACAATCTACAAATATCATATCTATCTAGTGTGATGTATGGAATATATGACAAAGGGGGAGTGTTGGAGTATTTCTATCAATCGGTGATGTCATTCGCTCAAATAACCCCTTCTCATAATGAAAATGGACATAACCCTATTCCAGTCTGGTCCGATATGGAATGAACTTATAATCATGGATCCGAGTCGATGAATCATTCACCTTCGCTTTTTCGAAATACTCCATCACCATGAGATCATACAAGTTGCATTAAGAAACTATTTGATGCTTTCCTATTGCCTGGTACCTTTTTTATTTTCTCGAATATGTTCTATGATGAAGATCCATTTTATTTTATGGTACCTTCTTCTGGAAATATGGTCCAGTTGCTCCTGATCTTCTCTTTCAAATAATGCCTTGGTAGTCACATATCTTATTGCTTCTAATGGTCTCCTTGATGACTACTTGTATAATTAGTCCTCAGCTTGCATGATTACAATGATTACATTGATTAATTTCTTTTATATTGTAATTTCTCAATGTCAAATATATGGTTCCAGCCAATGGTGTTATGGCCTAGTGGTTAGGGCTGTATGGGTTTGTTCCCCACGTCCTAGCTTCGAATCCCACCTGCGGCATGGTTACTTTCTTAAGGGTGTTGACCTGTAGGTCGCCCTATTGATAGGTTCTGAGATCCTTAAAATACCCTGTTCGCCTTCAAAAAAAAAAAAATTAAAAAAATATATATATATATATATATATATATATATAGGTTCTGAGATCCTTAAAATACCCTGTTCGCCTTCCAAAATATATATATATATATATATATATATATATATGGTTCCTATATTATAAAAAGTAAAGATAAATTTCTTAGGACATGCCTTGATTTAACTCAGGATTTGGACTAGTTAATTTGATCCACACATCACATGGATTCCACATAATGGAGAACTTTTGAAACAAGCACCCCGACCACTTTTAATATTTATTTCCTCGAGAGGAGACTTAGAGCAAGTTATGATTCACGACTTGACTTGGAATTGGAACTGGACTTCGTGGGGGACAAACAAACAAAAGATTACCCAAAACACAGAGAAATACTCTAATATTCAAATTAAAATTATCAAAATCAAAACTCTACTACAATATTGAGGTAAAGCCTAATCCTAAAAGGAAACTAAAAAGACTCCTAATTAAATTGAAAGATTACGAATAAGTTATTTAGTAAATAACTTTGAGAGCAAATTAGAAACCCTAGAAACCCAAATTAGGAACCCTAGAAACCCTCCTGCATCAGTCGCCCCGGGTTGGAAAGAACTCTTCCTCGAGTTCACAACAGCTTCATCGGAATCCTCTGGCGGTAGCCCAGGAGGAAGATCCTCTGGTATCAGGTCAGAAAACTCTGCTAGCTGCTGCACCTCCGCTGGCAAATCTGAATTCATGTCTGCAGCACTATTCCCACAAGGCAGCAGAGCATAGACCACGTCTCCATGCTCAATCTCACCCAAAAAACTGGACATAGAAAACATGTTAGTATTATTGGCTACCGGAGTATGAGTGGTCCTTTCCCGACGAGGTGCCAACACAATCTTCTTCCCTTTGATGCTAAGGGAATATGTATTTTTCCGCCCATCATGAATAACACTGCGATCATACTGCCAAGGCCTGCCTAACAATACATGACAAACATCCATAGACACAGCATAACACCAAACATTATCAAAATATTTTCTGCCGATCGAAAAAGACACTAGGCATTGCTTATCTACTATTACCTCATTGCCTTTATTCAGCCACGACAATTTGTACGGTTTGGGATGACGATCTGTCTTCGACTGCAATTTCTGGACAGCCTCTTCAGACACTACGTTGTCACAACTGTCAATGATCATCTTGCAGACTTTATCTGAAACTGTGCAAGTCGTGTGGAAAATATTGGTTCTCAACCAATCGTACCTTGAGTCGCCCTTGGGGGTCAGTAGGCTCTTACGAACGATCAGAGTTTCATGACCATCTCCATACAGCACATCTCCATCTTCATCAGTGTCATACACATGCTCTCCAAGCTCCTCAGTTTCGTTTACCACGTCTTCCTCAATCAGGAGATTGTTACCCTTCTACATAGCAGGCTTCCTGAACTCAGTCGTTTTATGTCCATGTTCACCACATCTGAAACATCTAATATTTGAATTAGAATTACCCTGCGGTGGCTGCTGGGTAGGACGAAATTCTTGAGGGCGAACTGGTTGACTGCTTTGATCACTTATGATCATTGGCCTCCTGTTCTGCTGTTTCTCCACAGCAAGTGCACGCTGGTATGCTTCAGAAATGGTCATCAACAAGTGAAGTCGCTGAAATAAGGGTTGAGTGTAGCTGAAAGGAAGGAAGTGACCATTCATCTTCTCCCAATCAGTGATCTTGGCCTTGCCTATCTCGTGCTCGCTTCAACTGCTCCCACCACGCAGATGCTCTGCCTTTGAGTTTGATGGCGACCAATTTCACCCTGACACGATCTTGGACTTCCTCATACTAAAAAATATGCTCTACTTTATACAACCAATCGATGAATCCTTCGGCCTGTAACGTACCAGAAAACTCGGGCAGATCCACTTTGAAACCGAGGTCTCTATAACGATTCTCCCGACTATGGTGCTCCAAGAATCGAGCACGATTGTGATACAGATTTTCAAAACTGGAATCAGAATCGTGATATTTCATCTTACGATTACCGAAATCCTGTGCCGTTGACGCCGGGTTAACTCTGCAATTTGCCTCTGTAAATTCTCAATCATCACATCCGAAACATTACGATCACGGTGTGGGGCTTCCTCGTTCGGAACCTGCCCGCGACGACCACCAGCCATAGAAACTGATGAAATCTCACCCCAAAAAGATGCTGAAGCTCTAATACCAACTGACGCCGGACATAATAATGATTATTCTGCAGGCTAGTTCTAACAGACAATTCACAGGGAAGAACACAAAAAGATTATCCAAAACACAGAGAAATACTCTAATATTCAATTAAAATTATCAAAATAGAAAGTCTAATACAATATTGAGGTAGAGCTCTATTTATAATGCTCAAATAACTTGAATAATAAGCAGCATATTCCTAAAAGAAAAATTAGAATCAAATACTAAAATAATAAGCAATTTATTCCCAAAAGAAAAAGTAAAGCCTAATCCTAAAAGGAAACTAAAAAGACTCTTAATTAAATTGAAAGATTACGAATAAGTTATTTAGTAAATAACTTTGAGATCAAATTAGGAATCCTAGAAACCCTTCTGCATCATACACACTAGATATGCAAGGAAATTTAACGTATAATTCAGTCCTCGTTAGATAATTATAACTTCTTTTATTGTGAATATATGTGATTGAGAAATGTTTACATTTTTATTCAGCTGAATCTTGTTCTGGAGAAGCACAAGAGGTACGGGTTGCACTGATAAGGATATGCAATTTACTGACCCTTTCGTCATGTTCATAATTTGTACTATAATATAATTGCTAATGCAACCGCAGGTAACGCTCGTTCTCACATGGAGAGCTCTTCAATGCCTGGGGGAATCTTGCATCGGCATAGAAGTTATATCAGAAAGCTATTCAAGGGACGCCGAAAACTGTAGTAGGATTCAGTGATCTATATGGCTTAGCCACTGGGAATATGGTCCCAGTTGAAGCTGTCATGGGGGCTACTTGTGCTTTAGGACAACTTGAAGCACATATAGGGTAAGTGTGAAGCTGTAATTTTTGCAGTTCTTTTATTCCTTTGAATTCTCATTATGTGACCATTTAGGAACTTCAAGGATGCGGAGGAAATATTGACAAAGGCACTAACAAAAGCTGAAGAACATTTTGGTTTGATAATTTTTTACCTATATGTTTAGGGAAATCTTAAAAGATTAGGTGTTAATTCTTCAATTTCATTGCTTTCTATCGCAGTAATTTTCATCCCATCCTATATCATACCATTAACTTTAAAGACAATAGTCTCTATCACATATGTAAGTGGATTTTTAAAAATAAATTGAGAGAAAATGCATTTGTGTCTCTCTGTTTCCTTAGTTTATAGTCACTTAATTTCTTCCTTTCCATCCTTGTTTCCTGTGGGTTTATTCCTCCATCACCTTTAGCTGGTTAATAAATTGAGAGAAAATGCACCCTGTTTTCTTAGTTTATAACTCAGTTAGTGTATTTGTTGGATTTAGATGCAAGATTTAACCTTTTACTTCGTTTTTGTTTCGCTTTAGGTGATTCCTGCATTTATTTGGTATGAAATAATGTTTTTTTTTTTTTTTTTTTTTTTTTCTACTTTTCTATAACAGTGAGTTGTTCAATATTTTCTCAGTGATGGGATCAATTTTGAATTGAGTTTGGTGCGTTTTTTTTTTTTTTTTGGGTTAACAGACATTGATCTGCTGTGGCCGACATTGGGGTTATTTTGATGATTTGGAGAAAACTGAAAGCAGTCGAGTAAAATGGTTATTTCGTAGGGTTGGCAAGGAGATGGTAGATAGCACTTTAGAAGTTGAAAAAACATCGAGAAAGGTGGTGCTAGTGGGATTCAGAATGGAACTCATGTACTAGTTCTTCACAGGAAGCCTTCTTTCTCATGCTGGTGCGATGCATACGGTCATCCATTAAAATTCAGACTGTGCCGATGTCAAATTCTGAGTTTGAGTTGCCTTTTCCGCAGAGTTCAAATGCAAGAAAACGAATCTTTAGTGGGGGATAGACAACACTTGAGTCAGCTTAATCAGGGAAGTATGCAGTTGAATGGTGGTCATACAATAGGCCATATGTCTAATTATGTTGATGGCAGTGATAATCAGACAAAGTATGTTCCTTTTGATGTTGAGTGTGGATCATCTGAAGAATGCCATATTTTGGACAGGAATGTTATTCACTCCGATTTAATAAGAGAGGATGAAACGAGATCGAATAATGATAGCTAAATTTCTTTGATAGATTGCAACTACCCAACTAGAGAAAATGAAGACATTCAATAGAAACTTAGAACACTAACCTTTAGATTCCTATGGTAAACACATGTAATACCCATCTAATTACACAAATATAAATAATATTTACTTATAAATTTGTAATGTATTATAATTTTATAATATGTAAAACTTGTTTTATTTTTAGTGGTTAAATGAGTAGAAAGTATGTGTATATTTAGCAAAAAAATAAAATTAGGAAACCATAATTAGAGTTTTATAAAAGAGTTGGAAAAAGCTAGCCTCATTTTTTTTTTTACACACACAAAATAATGGGAGGAACTTGCCTAAAGAATTAGGGAAAATAGGTGAAACAAGAAGAAGAAGAAGAAAAAAGAATGCATAACACCGGTGAGCCTTCTTCGTTCTCTTTTACTTTTTTAGATTAATCAATTGATTAAGGTTAGGGTTTAATACAAATATATAATTGAAATATGAAATTTTTATTGTATTTTCGTAGGAATTGGTTGAGTTAAAAAAGAAAACCTACAACTAGGTTTTTATTTAAATCCCGTAAATAAATACAGCTTTGCGCAGTTTTAGAATTTTCAGTGGATTGAGACCTTCTAGAGAAAATTATACTTTCAAATTAAATCCGTAGATTCATAACACACGTATGAAAAATATACTGTTAGTTTGGAATTCAGCCAACGGTTAGATCTCCCTCGAGGCAGAAACAAATGTCACTGATTGAATTTTAGAAATCCATGTATATAAAAGTTTTGGTAGAAATTAGTGAGTTTTCCTCTATTCTCTTTTCATATATTTTTGCTTGAAAAATGTTTTGTATGTGATATGGATTTTTTTTTTATATCTAATAAGCTTAAAAATTATATTTGGAATGAAGTGGAGTTTGAGAAATCATGGTCGGTTGAAATGAGTAATTTGATTTTGATGGGGTTTAGATTTGTTAGAACATGTCTCTTTGTGTAACCATCATTGTTATTTGTTATTGTGTGTTTCTGTTTAAAGCTATTATGACCAGGTGAGGAGGTTAATTGAGTTTCTCAATTTTCTCTCTGTTAGAAATTATGTATTTTTGGATATTTGTAAATATCCTTTTAAGATATTTTCGAAATGACTTGGGTATTAGTATTATTTTGTAAAATAGGTATTTTCATTTTTGTGTTATAACTTGAAATGCGTGTTTAGTATGTGATCATACTGTAAACTTGAATTTTAAGGTTATACAAATTGACATGCTAATCCTTATACTAAATAAGCGTAAATCCATATGGTGTTATAGAAAATTTACTTATGAAAATGTTATTTGTTTCCCCAAAAGAAATGGTGAATAATGTGGTCGATGTGTTTATGGTTGAAAAAGTGTCAGCCTAAAAGAGTCTTGAGAATTATCTGATTTTTTTATGCTCTTTTTCCACAACTTTGAAAAAAAAAATGAAAAATGTGTTTTGTATACAGACTTGCTTGTATACGTGTGATATAATTTTGGGTATGCATACTTGCTTGCATATCAGTACACCGTTCAATGTGAGTTCGATAGTACGTGTAGTATTTAGGAATTGTTTGCCATGGATCGAACTTCGGGTGAGATGACATGTTTCCTGATGTGGCACCCCACTTGAAACATGTACGCTCCAAGTGGTTTCGAACGCAAGGGAGGCACACTTGGGTGAGGTGTGTTCGGCACAAGGAGAGTAGTGCGGTTGTGGAAAAGAAGCGAGATTTTTGTGTATGTGCATGATTGCCTTAATGGAATAAACTAAATGTTCATTCGACCTTAGAATGAGAACTACATATCTTCCTTAAGGTAAAATGTATTTGGTTGACATTTAAATAATGGTGATTATGAGTATGATTTGTATTTATTTGAAATAATTGTATTTATGAGGACCGATAAATTAGGAAATTTCATTCATTTATTTCTAAACGTTTTGTGCAGGATGGTAAGTCTACTAACATTTTTTTTGTCAGACTTACCACATCCGACCTTCACTTTGTAAGTGTTGGTAAAATAAATATATATTTTAAGCATGATAGAATTTTATAGTATGACATGTTTGCCTCATGATGGAATTACCAGTTAGTGATGTGTTCTTTATTGTGTTGGGAACATTTCATGTTAAAGCATGTAACTTATTTTATTTATAAGGAAATTGAGATTACTCACACCAGCTACCTCACTGACCCAAGTAAGTTTATGTTTCTTGGGTACGTTCTTATTAAAACGTAGTCATTTAGCCTTTCACAGGTTTAGAGATTTATAAGCAGCATTACTGGAGTTTCGTTAGTGGGGCTAGCGACGTCAGAGTTTCATGGTTAAATTATTTTTTTTAGTTTGTTTTAATTTTCTAAATTATGTTTTAGTTGTTTTTGCTAATTGTTTATGTTGTTATTGAATTTTCACATCCCAAATTTTGGAGAAACGGATAATCCTACGTGAATTTTAGGATTTTTGTTTTCTCGAAAATTGGGTCGTGACAACACCTTTGCCATGGCAATAGTCCACAACACCAATCAATTGTTGGAAGTATTTCCTAACTTCATCTTCACTTAGTTTATGTGATAGGTTAGCTTCATCTTCTTTGTATCAATCAACTACTTTTTTGTGACTTAGTTATGAAAATCATCTGGTCCGATAAGTGACGTATTTTTAAAGGTTGTAATGATTATTTGACTTTCGTTATCACTTTGTTGGATGTGAAGAAGACCTTGGGATGGACTCCCCAAGAGGCTAAAATACATATGGTTGATGATTACATAAGTGAATCAGAGGTGAGAGTTTATCAATATAGGAATGTTAGCAACTTATATGAATTTTCAATTCGTATATTGGATATAGTTGTTTGGTTTACTGTCGTTCTTAGCCAACATTGTTTTTGTTGATCTTGTAGTGGAAGGTGATCACTGAGGTGCTTGAGTGAAACCCGCGACACCTATATGAACTTTATGCGCTTAAGCAAAGTACTCATTACCAGAAGTGAGCAATGTACTCTTTTGCTTGAAATCATTGCATTATAAGCTAATATCGCAGTGGTTCCATCTTCATCTTGTGTATAAAATGAATGAGCCACAGCAGAAAACAGAACTTTGAAGAAGAGTTTTTTTCATTTGTCTAAGAACTGTACACCTATTTTTCTAAGAGCATCCACAATCAGCTCACAATGGGTCTGAAAAAACTAAATTTGCAAATTTTGGCAGTCCATTAGCCAAAGATGATTAACGCAGCTGGCCCATTACATTTGTGATTGAGATAATCTCTAATCAAATTGACTTTGTATGGGGTACTGCAGAATGAAAAAATTGAATTCCAAAGCTGAAACAGAGCATAAACGCAGTAACAACAGTTCATTTCAGAAAAACATTAAATGTCTGCATTCATATAATCACTGTTGGTGGACAATTTGTATACTTTAGTTAAGGAATTTGTATAAAGAAAAATTCCTTATATTTTTCTGCAACTCCAGCATATTTTTTTACATTAGAGCGAGCATATTTTTCTGCATAATTTTCTTTTTCAGTATTCTTTATACAACTGCATATTCCTTAACTAAAGGACATATTTTTCTGCAACTCCAGCAGAGTTTTATTGTAAAGGATAAAGAAAAATTCCTTAACTAAAGCATATTTTTGGAGATGGCAATGCTATGGTTGCTAGTGTTGGATTACCCCTTCTAGAGTTTTATTTGCTTTGAGAGGACATTTATTTTCTTTGAAGGTATTTATTTCGAAGTTACCACACCACTAATATCTAATTATGCTAACTTTTGATTAATTTTATCTATTAAATTTTTCTATGAAAATATTGTTCATGTTTCTATTGTTGATGGCTTAAAATATGATTTGTGAGTTGGTATTATTATTGTTTCTGGGATTATTTGAACTTGCATATATAATCAGAGAACTCAGTGACCATATCATTGCTTATATATCATTGCTTATATACATATTTCCATTTGATTCAGATACTGCAGCCCCTATCATTCTGTGAAGGCCTATGTGGAAGCATACTCTAAAGGCATTGTGAGCATAAGAAATGTGCGTGAATTGGATGAAGTAAGTTTTATCTTCATTGCTTGTGTATAGTACAATCATTTGCTTATTTCCATGTATGAGTAGGGTTTTTATGTGGCAGCCAAGATACTTAGTATTGTCTCCTCTAGTGAAAAGAGGTACAGGGAGACCTAAGAGACAAAGAAGAAAAGATGAAGATGAGGTTCACAGGGAACACATGAGTTGCAGAAAGTATGGAATGGAGGGTCACAACAGTAGAACCTGTAGAAACCTTCCTAGGGAGCAGACTGCTAAGGATGGACAAACATCTAAGAGGTCTAAATGCACGAGGGTAAGGAACAACAAACCAATGGGTGCAAGGACTGCTAGTGGAAGAGGATATAGTGAACCTCCAAAGAAAATGCCCACATGTCCTCCACAACCACCAAACTTCCAGCTTGAGATGCCTACAACTCCAACTTTACACAACAGTCAGAGTACCATGTTCACAACTCAGCCTTTTGCACAAGGAGTTCGGCCCCCACCAATGAGGCCACCAGTTAATCCAGTGTTTTAGCGTGGGAGTGGTAGGGGCAAGAGGGGACAAACTCTATTTGCAATGGGATAAAGTAGTTGGAGACCTTGGGGGCCCTAGAGATGACCTTAGACAGTTGGTGACTCATTTTGATGACTCATTCTCATTTTGGTGACTCATATTGACATTCTCATTTTGGTGAAAGCAGTTAGTGAAAGACAATTATAGACAGTTGGTGAAAGACAAATTTTTTTGGTTTATTGACATTGTCATTATGTGTTTTCTAATGGTATTGAATGCTTGCTGGTATGAGAATGTTATCTCAGACTTGTGTTGGTATGGTACACTAACTGATGCACTTGTGTTATGTGAAGACTTGTGTTGGTATGATACTCTAAATATACTCTTATGTTGGTTGAAAATTCTGTTAAAATGTAGCGAATGCTTGTTGGTATGGTATGATATTGAAAGTGCTATGTCAGGTTGTTAGGTACTGAATGTTACTAAATGTTATTGAAAGTGCCATGTCAGGTTGTTAGGTATTGTATGTTAAGGTTGTTAGGTATTGAATGCTATTGAAAGTGTTATGTCAAGTTTTGAATTGCAATGATGTTGCATTGATTGAATTGCATTGATGTTAATGCATTTGATTACAATGTGCTATTAACATCCAATTAGCATCAAATGAATTTACATTGTTGAAAGAACATCAAACTTTGTTGCAAGAACATCCAATGAACATCAAATAAATTCACATTGTGCTTCAACATCCAATGTACATGTACTCATTAAAAAACTTGCCTAGTTCAAACCTCCTCCACTTGTTTGATTGTGTTTGTGACACCATGGGATCTGGAAGAAAATCAATTAAGAGTTGTCAATTAATTGTAACTTAACTCCTTAAAATAAATTGCTGGCAAGAACTTAACCCCTTAAAATAAAATTGAATTTAACTTTGCCCCCTGCAACAGAACTGACCTAATAGACGATGAAGACGAGCTGCAACTCAAGCTTGCCATCAAAACTTTGCAGAGATGAGTAGTAGAAGCAGAGGTGAGTGATAGAAGCAAAAATGATGTAAATGTAGTAGTAGAAGTAGAAGTGAGAATTATTGGTGGTGAAGTGAAGACAGTGGTTGTGAAGTGGAGATGCTAGTGGTGAAGAAGGAGTTGGCGGATTATCCCAACATCTTAATGGAAGTTTGAATCTCAGCCTTCGATTTTAATTGCATCAACTTTGAATCTCAGCCTTCAGATCATTAAAGGGTATTTTGGGCTGTAAAATATGACCTTTTTTAATCTAGCACGTGTCTTGATAATCAAGGCACATTGATTGTTAGTCTGAGCGGGAAAGTGCATTATGAATGTTAATTGGGGGCAAAGCTGAACTGACTTTATGTTTTAGGGGGGAAAGTGCATTTAACCCTTCATTTTATTATTTCAAAAGCATTTTTTTATGATAATTACTTGTGAGATGTTTGTGTTTCCATAATTTACTTTTTTTCCTCACATATAAACAGAGTGACAAATACCCAATTTCTAAGTGCTTTATTTCCGAGTGACAAGAGAGATTTGTAGTCGTACTGTATTTTCTAAACATTATCTAGTCGTGTCTTCATTGTAAAATGGATAGTTATATTGATAAGGCTATACACACGCATTTCAAGTTGAGAATGATGATGAGATTTATTTAACCTTTTGACACTATTAATTTGTTGTCAAAGTATGTTGATATACTAAGGTGACATTGCTAGTTTGCTGCTTTTCTTAAAAATTTTGGCAATTAGATTACTCTGAGGAAAATAAAGGAGAGTGACCATGTTTTTGAAATTTTGTAAGAAAAATATGTTTTATTATATTGAGTCAGTAATGCTTGTGGGTAACATTTCTGAAAAGCCTTACAAGAATAACTCGTCCACAAGAGGTAATCTAGGGGTTCAAAGCCTTGTTGCACGTTTAAGGTAAGTGCAATCGGTGATTCCTGCAAAAGTGAGTTAGGATTTTATTTTTTTATATTGCTCAAGGACTAGCAAAATATAGGTTTGGGGGTATTTGATATTCACGCAATTTATACATAACTTATATTTTTTAGTATTTCAAGTATTGCATCTAACTCTATTTATAGTAAAAATATTTTAAAAGTTGAGAGGGGGCAGCTACCCCCCTCGCCCCTTAGTAGGTCCGCCCATGGGTGTTAGTAGAGCTTTCCTTCCTTGAAGTCTGCAGTGAAGGTTTTTACGGCCGTGTCGTCGCTGCATCCGTCGATGAGAATTAGTTCATTATTGAAGCGCGTGACATACTCTCTGAGAGTCTCATAAGACCTCTGCTTTAGAGAAAGTATGTAATGTGGGCCTTTTCAAAAACGTTGGCTCCCTACGAAACGTGTCAGGAACTCCTTTGGCAGTGTCTTGAAGGAGTCGATCGACTTCGGTAGAAGGTTGTGGAACCATTTCAATGCTGAGTTTTTCAGACTAATGGGAAAGGTTCTGCACATGACAGACTCAGATCCTTTTTTAAGGGCCATTACGTGCTAGTAATGGCGTAGGTGATCGAAAGGATTGTTGGTTCCGTCGTAGAACTCCAGCTTCAGGGGAGTGATCTTCCTTGGAAGGGCCTTATTCATGATCCGGTCTACAAATGGTGGGACAGAGAGGCAGTATAGTACGTTCGGATTGTGCGCCTCTCTGCGGATAGGGTTTTCCTGGCCGAACCTTTTTTTCTTGGCGGTGGGCTCAGCGTTAGCCGCGCCGCCTCCCTTAGTCCAATGAAACGGGCGGGGGCTTGGTTTTATGTGCTTGCTCCCTGCCATCCTTTGAAGACGGAGGCCCTTGATGCTCCTGGTCTCCATTGGTAGGTGGTGGATTTTGTTGCGTGAGAGCTTCCATCGCTTTGGCTATCAGTTGTATTTGAGATGATGGCCTATCGGTTCGAGGGACCGTTGTTGCTGACATCGGCGCGGGGGCGTGAGTTTGTAGCCCGTGTATGACCGGAGCCGCTGAAAGCGGCGATGCTACGCCAACCGGAGCGTTTGACGTGTCCCTCTATTCTCCGTTGTTGCGTGACCTAGTGGTCACCATCTTTCTTGTTTTGAAAGGAGATGACGCTAATAAAAAGTTAAAAACTTTGTCGTCCCCACGGGTGGCGCCAAGCTAATATAGTCATTTTCCACTCCATTGCTTTGACCTAGCTCCCGCTAACCTGCATAAGTAACGCACGTGAGCCACAAACCACAGTTGTGGTGGTCGATGGCACTTCGATGCTAAAGTCAAACATGGATCTGAGGAAGTTGTAATGTTGTAGCAAGGAGTCCTAGTTCTATCAGGCCATCGAAGGCGTAGTTTAAGAAGGAGATCTTCGTGGAGATCCTTCTCTAATTAGGAGTCGTGCTGTAGGAAAGAAGTTTCCTATTAGCCTTGTGCTCCAAGATATGCGGGAGATAGTTCTCAATACGAGAGCAATCCGTAAAAGGAAGATTCCCAATGAGGAATGTACTCTAGTATTTGCTTCCTAATTGAAAGCAGAGAGTTGTTGTAGTTGCCCGTCCGAAGCTAATCCTCGAGATACTTGCCTTAGTAGGAAAACATGACGTCCTGAGACTACCCGCTGATTGGATTCAACGGAAAGAAGTGCTTTCCAATCGGGAAGATAAGGTTGGCAATAGTGTCAGGAGAGTCGCAGCTAAGAAAGGTCATGTTTATGAACTTCATGGTTGTAGACGAACCGTCGACCTACAACCTTATCTTGGGAGGACCATGGCTCCACCAGATGGAGGTAGTAGTCTCCACCCTTCAACAGTGTGTTAAGTACACTGCTAACCACTCAGAAAGGACGATACATGGAGACCAACCTACGGCACGAGTCTGCCATTACGCCACACTGAAACAAATAGAATTCTCCCAGATCTAGCTACATTCTACAGGGCAGCCTGAACCAGTGTCGGGCCAAATGACAGCGGAGGCATCCCCTCCAAATAATGCAAAAACAGTAAGCTTCTCCGCCCAGCAAAACGGAGAGGCCAAGGCAAGCGGGAATACATCCCCCCGACATTCCGTCGGTACAGAGATTGACCCCTCTACAAGGTTTACTCTTCAGTATCCTCTGAAGCACCTCGATAGTCCACTGAACGATCCACAAGGGCAATTCGAATTCACTTCAAGGCCAGGATCAATTCCTCTCGCTCAACAGTTAGTTTGCTTTCAGTTGTTTATTTCCCTTTCCATAATCAATGTAGAGTTTTAGTTCTTAAAGACTTATGTCATTTGCAATCATTTAAGAAATAAAGGAAGAATTACAAAAATGAACTTTATTGATTACTTGAAAGATGTTACAACAAGCGCCGTGAGACAGATACAAAAAACTACATACTACGAGCGCCCTGAGGCGGATACAAAAGACTACATACTACATGCATCTAATCAACATGGAGTGAGGACTTGCCTAAACAGCCTGAGAGGTATCCGAAGAAAGCCAGTGTGAGCAATTTTCAAGTGACAACAAAGATATCCAACATACCTCGCTCGACCCCTTTCCAAGATCAAGAAAAATGTGTCAGAGGGAGTTGAAAGGACTGAGCGGCCGATTGCTCCGTCGAATCACCCCAGTAAAACGACTTTACAACAACGTTGCAGACCTTACAACGGACTGTTGATTTCATCAAGAGACATCCCATCCCCTTGCATATTTCCTCAGACGGTTCTTGGCCTCCTGAGGGGGGGGATGGAAGAAGGCAGATGAGGATGACCATTGGTGACGACGTAGACAAGGTCTCACAGTGTTACCAAGTGAGGCTACTTTTCCCATGTGCGATACCAGGAGTGACTGAGAGATATCACTCCTGAAAACACCGCGCATCCCCTAACACTTCGATTAGCCAAAAGTTAGTAGCAGGAATAGCATACACGTGGACGCAAACGACATGCAATAAGACCAAGGCATCTCCCTTGATAGCAAACTCGTACTACTTCTCCGCAATATTAGAAGAAATTACAAGATCTCGGCAGACCAACTACGTGCCCACCCACAACAGGTGGCCACGCATAACAACGATTATGATCGTGCATGATCGGAGCAAATGTAAGAACATTCCGAGACTCCGACAATGGAGATTCTCCTTCAGCCTTTGGAAAATCCAAAACATTTTCTTCAAGCAAGATCTCAAACATTTCCTTACGACATTTATAGGAGAAAATCTCTGTGAAAGATAGTGCCTACAATGATTGGAAAACACCATTATATAGGTGTAATGGTTCACCAAACGGACCTCCTGCATTAACTGCTAAGCATAAAATACCGTGTGGGAAATGAAGAGAAGGTGGTTCCCAAGGAAAGTGCGCAGACCACGTTTGCTCAATTAATGGCGCTGCACGCAACCCCATCAATTTAGGGGCAGTAATCGGCACTCAACCGTATCGTAGTCTATGTCATACACGTGTCACCGTACAATCTATGCCATACATGTAGTGCAACCATACATGAAACCCTAACTCTTCCTTTGCGAGCCCAAGGGCTCGATTCACTTGGCCCACCATTCAAACAGTATCCTGCTACATGCTTGGCATGAGCGCAAATCCAAAACAGCCTTGACACACGGACCGTACACTACAAAAAAAAACCCTTTAATAGCGTTTCAAAAACGCTATGGTAGGATACCATAGCGTTTTAGTAACCGCTATGTCTGCCGCCGCTATAATAGACCCTGGGTCTATTATAGCGTTTTAAAAACGCTATAGAAAGTTAGCCTTTTATAGCGTTTTTAAAACGCTATAAAAAACGCTATGGTAGATCCTTTTATAGCGTTTTAAAAACGCTATAGAAAGTTAGCCTTTTATAGCGTTTTAAAAACGCTATGGTAGATCCTTAAAAACGCTATTAAAGTCTTTTTATAGCGTTTTAAAAACGCTATGGTAGAATCATACATAGAATTTTTTTTTTTTTTTTTTGTTATCAAATGACTTTTCATTACATCTTATAAGTTTGAGAAGCAGTTCAAGCAAAATTTATAAAAGAAGCCAAAGAGAGGAATATATGGAAGACTAGAAGATTTCAACAATTAATTGCTGGAACAGAAATTGTATTGACAATGCTGAAATTGGAATTACAAGATACAACTCGAAAGAGTGAATTACAATGTAATATGAACTGAATGATGTAGGCTGTTCGAGATGCCTTAATCTCTTGTATAGCGATATAGAATATGGTTGCTCCACTGACAATGGCATTTGGGTGTATGGAAGTGCACTCTTTTATCCGACTCTTCGCTTGTTTTCCATATGTCATGGTCCATAAGAGATGCTAAGAATCCTCATCCAGCTTTATTGCAGGTGAGTTGAGTAACTAGATGCTCTTAAATGGATGCAAAAACAGAATTTCGAGTGCAACTATATGCAGCTACTGCAACCTTCAGAAAACTTGTGGTGGACTCATAGGAAACTGCAGGTGTTGTGGTTTCAATTTCCTGACTGCTGATAATTGTTTTTGCATCTTAGAGCAGCGTGTAGAGCCAACGGAGTCACCAACAAACATCACATACTTCCCTCTCATTTTCACCAGAAAGTCAAGCCCGTTAAACCTATATATGGAGTGAACATGAGCTGTTAAACATTTCATCATGACATTTGTAAATACAAGGTAATGAATTGGATAAATAAATTACCTTGGAAGTTCTCTTTATCAGAACCAATTGTATAACTTGTGCTATTGAAATATGGTGATAAGTGAAATTGGCACATATACCTATTTTGACAGAGGTAGCTTCTAAAATGACTATAGGCAGAGAAAATTAGTTGTGAATTCTAGAAAACATACCCAGTCATGGCAAGCAACAAAAAAATGATCTGTTCCACTGGTTCGATTCCAGAAAGAGTACTTTGCAGCAATCGTGTTTGTGTAGTTCTTCAAATACAGTGCTAGATTTGTCCGGTTGTGTGAATTACGCACATACAAGGAATACTCCAACATTCTTGTACTGAAAGGCATGTAAAAAAGGTGAGCCTTTCTTGGGTCTTTTACAACAAACTTCTGATTTCCCTCCATTAGTTTCATGAACCACCCCTCAGAGGCATAGATTCCTTTGAGTTCTGCATTATGGATAATGGGTTTTTCTCCTTCTTCATAAACGTAGACTTTGAGTATGCGTTCCATTAGCTCATAGCTCCTGTCAGTGTTATCATATGACAAGAATTAGAATGAAATCTTTTGCAATTTTACACTCTGATGCCGAAAAAAGAATTCACTGTATGATCACAGTTCACATTCTTTCCATTTCTTTTAAATGGGTAGCAAACAATGAAGCCTACCATTGCAGTGTAATTTGACTCTAGATTATGCACTTTAAAGCACATACCTTTTAAACATAGAAACATTTCGGAAGAGCGGAGCATATAGTTCTCGGTCATTCCTTATAACCGGAGCATTCAAGATCTGTAATTTTGCAGATAAAAGTTCCCAGTCGCGTACAGAAGGCCACTGTGGTTTCTATAACTCAACAGTAAAGAACTTGAATTAAGTGTGTGCCTTCAATTCCTTCAACAATAATACAAATAACTATCAAGAAATTTGTTTTCTTTACCAGAAGATGATTAGAGCCTCTCCTTCGGATCATCAATCTGTTCATCTCAGATATCGACATTACTGATTTTGGTGGCATATTACATCTATACTTCTTGATTACAGGTCTACCCGGCACCAACAAACTACTTGACGTTGTTGAATTTGAATCATTCTGCAGTAGAACAGGTTCATCGTTTTTGGATTGTGTACCCTTTCCATCCATTGAAGATAAGACTACCTCGGGTTTTATACCTCTTTCTGTCGAAGATTCAAATTTTGGAGCTTCAACATTCTCCTTCAAGAAATTATTTTCCAGCTTCACAACTTTCTCGGCTGGCAATTCACCATCATCTGGGCTTCTACTCCGCTGTCACAAATGAGACCAAAATAAGAAAATCAAACATCATCATTGTTATTATAAAATTTGCCCCTCTATCTAGGGTCTTCAAATACTAGGTGTATATTAAAGCAGATGTTCAAGGTCAATCAATCATGAAATGGACAAGCTGCATACCCTCTCCATCATCACAGCAGTCCATATACCGACCAGGAACAGGAAAAGCAAAGGACAATCCCTTGAAAAAACAAAAATAAAACCATCTAGAGTAAGAAAAACATAACGAGGAAAAGGGTAAATGTAGAAAAATATTTTAGTGCATGATCCATGTTCAGCTAATGTACCGGATAGAATAGAGTGTAAACCCCTCTTTCTTTGTCATAAATTCCAGGGAATGTTGGCCCAAAAAGTGCATAGACAGCTACAAAAGTAGCTAAGATAGATGGTCCCCTGAATTAAATAAATACAAGAAAAAAATAAAAATGCAAATACAAATGATAGGTATATTAGTGCACATAAAGTGAAAAAGCCAAAGGTCAATCAGTGACTTACCCAATTACAGAAGTTGCATAGCGCATTTGGAGGCGTTTAACATCAAAAACTTCGATAAGCCGTAGCCTCTGATAAGAAGCCAAGGTTAAGCTAATTCCAAAAGTGCGTCATTGAGTAAAAAGAAAGGCTTGTGTGAAGAAGAAACTTGATAAATAAACCAGCAATTGGTTGCTAAATTGACAGTAGGTTGCAGTAGAAGTAAGAAAACGTGACTCAAGCTGGTAAGGGTGTAGTGAGCCTTCAAAAAATAAAACAAGTGGTAGATAAGTCTCTATCCATATATTATAATGCAAAACTTGAGGATTCTCTGGCCAAAAAAATTTTTGGTTTCCATCAAATACCCTAACATTGCCCTAATGCAAGAATCTTTCTAGAGCTAAAGTTGTCCAAATCCACCATTGTTAAAAAGTTTCTCCAATACCCAATATCCAAAGTCAATGCATTACTTAATGAAACAAATTTGAAATATGCAGCCAATACCCAATCAGTCAATGCAGAAATTGTAAATGCGCCAAACACAATCAATTATCATTATAAAACAACTCTGTTATGTGCCAAACATAAAGGTGAGGACCACCAAACAATCCCACCCGAGAAATCTCAAAATAGCTGCACATCAGCCTTGGTGATATATGTATATAATTATTTTTTGTGAAAGGATCAGATGATTATAACAGACTTCCTTCAGCTCATTATCCTCACAAATAACCCTATAAATTAATTAATCATATCATCAATTTATTGCAAGCTAAAGTAGTTGAAAGTGTATGTTTGGACGATGAAAGATCTGTTGAACTGTTGTATATAGGCAACAAACTTTGACAGATCACCATGAATGGACAAAAATCTGTAGAACTCAGCATCAGATTCAATTATCTAATCAGTCCAAAGGTATACATCTAATCTTGTTCAATTGAACTTTTCAAGATTGGACCTTGTTGACTAGATTAGTCTCAACTAGTCAATGTCCAATCACCAAAGCCAAGATTGTTATTAGGAATTTTAAACCATGACCGAAAATAGATAATAAAATCTGCATGCTAGCAATCGATTTACCAATAAGTCAAAACAAAGTACTTGCCTGGATTTTTATGGAGGTATGTTTCCAACAATGTAAGAACGCGAAGTTTGAAAAGAACAAGCTGGGAATTAGCTGTTTCGCCCTCTGTCTGATTTTTAGCTCCAGTTCATCCATTTCTTCAGTTTCATCAATCTCAAGTACTTCTTCATCATCGTCATCATCATCTTCTTCACTACCCATAGCTTGGTGGCGAGGGGGTTTAAGATATTCCTTCACGACCTTCAACATTCTCAGCAATCCATAATGGGTGATGTCATTACAGAAAAACTTGAAAACCTGTGCAAAGAAAAAGCAAAATAAATGAAGCACTCATAAATGTCAATTAATTTGAAAAGTCAATATACTTTTTTCTCTGTCATTATCGAAGTCTAGCTAAGTATCACCAATTGGCTGAATAAGCTTTCTATTATCGAATCGTCACTCGTCACCAATTTCTGAGCTTTCTCATTTGGTGTAACAACAGTTACAATGCCTCCTACAAGTTCACATTTGGAAATTATTTTTGGGTTTTTTCTTTCCTCCCTTTTTGTTTCTGGTATTTTGATAATGTTTTGGGTACAATTTCAGAATTCAAAATGTCTACCATTTTGAGGGCTTTTAGCTCTAGAAAACTATCCTTATTATGGCATTACATAATTAATGATAAAATATAAGGATTTCAAACCTCATGCAATAAATTCATAAGATCCTGCATTGGTGAGTGCAGGGGAGAGAAACATGATGGCTGAAACTAAAAGGATCCTTGTAAAATATTATAATAATGTTCAAGAATTATTTTCAGAAGAACCTTCGGAATTCACCAGAAGCATATATGATACCTCAGCAAAGCACTGAAATAGTTCTACAGTAACTGAAGAAATACTTTCAACTGTGTTTCTTGAGCTCTGAATCTCCAATTCCATATCTTGCAGTGCCGCCAACAATTCCATTGCAGGGTCAAAGTCCTCCTGTACAAAGAAATTCATATGCTAAGAATATGAATAAAACAATTCGACAATTCGATCTGTAACAACAACCCACAACATTGCAAATCCAGATCAGATCAAATCAGCCACTTTCACATATAACTCAACTAAATAACTACAACTGTGACTCCTTTCAGGAAAAAAAAAAACAGAAACACAAGGGAATGAAATGAAATTGCACCCACCTATTGACTGCATATCAAACAATTCAAAGGGGGCAGTGAAAAACCCATTAACAGATCTACAGCAAATAACACGCATAAGCTCTCATTCAAACTAAACCCATCATAAAAATTCAATCTTTATTCAAAATTTCCAGCTCAAATAACAAATGAAGCAATACCTAGACACTAAAATTGAAAGATCTTCAACAATATCAAATACCCATGATTACCTTCTAAAAAAATGAAGAAACAGCCCATAGATCTAGAGTTATTTACCTTCAGGCTAGTTCAGGAGTAAAACACATCTTTCATGTCTTTCATGGCATTAATACTAATTTTCTACATTAATTTGCTCGGATTAAGATATCCAGATAAAGACATGGTTGTATGGCAATACCTATTTTGACATCTCAAGGGCGATAAGTTCAGCAATGCCAGTTCCATCCTAAAAAGAAAGAAAGATGGAATGTGTGCAATCTTATAGCCTACAGGGTGTATATACAAGCAAGATATGCAATGTGTTTTACATCACAGCGGTGAATTCTTTTTGATAAGTTGTATATATTATGATGCAGCACTGGCCGAGATACATGAGAAGATAGAGGTTGTCAACCTGTTATTCAACCAGACCAGGGCATCTAGGATTATTCATCCACAAGAGAAGAAAAGAAAAGGGGACAGGACTTACCTCAGGTGGACCAGGAGCAGTTATGACAGCAGCACTCTTTTTCGTAAGATATAGCTTTAAACCACATGCTCCATGAGCAAGGGAACACTTAAAATAAGAATCTGTTGTATTATATAGAATGGCTCGTATTCTGAAATTCAGCTGCACCTGTTGCATTAAGAGACCCAAGATGAGAAAGCTGTCAATCCAAGAATCAATAATAAATCTTGCATTAACATAGTAAAGGTTGTGAAGACCAGGCATTTTACATGACAAGTTGGCAGTTCTGACCATCAAAATCATTAGTCCTACATCATTTCTCATCAATTCAGAATCAGAATTAGAGTGTATGAAAAATATAGGCAAAAACAAGATTAGGCGAAGCTAGTCTCTGAGAGTACGAAGCGCCAAGTGCCTATTTCGTACCCATGGAAGACTCTCAAACCCAGTGACCCATGAACATTGATTTAACTGTTATAAAGTAATTTCTAGATATGGTAAAGCATTCACAGATTTCAGCATTCTGGATTTTGCATCCCCATCTTACCAAATGTTGGTGGTGTCTAGACTAACCTTAACTTCTTTTATGCTAAAGCTTGCAACTCAATCCATTCATGATAATAGGGTAGCTAATTCACATGTACTTTGAGATTGTCTATTTGAAAATTCAAGACTAATCTCAATGTATTATCAACGAGATGATATCTATAAAAATTACATGTTATCTGTCCTTGACTGACCTGCATAACAAACTTTCTGAAATGGAAAAATCCCAAGGCCGCATAAAAATTAAGCAAGTACATTTAAGCTACAACCACAGTTTCGAAATCAAGGCAATATATTTTGCCTTCCATGCTTGATTGTTGAGAACTGCTTATGCTCTAGTTCTAATTGTCATCTGACATGTGCGCTTTGACCATGGGTTCTTAGTACTCTTAGGCTCAGTTTCTCACAGTGAGGATGCATCATCTTAGGGATTGATAGTTGATTAATCAAGGACTGTAATGCAGGAATAACAGATACTTTTAGCTTAGACATATATTTGTGCACATCATGATGTCATACAGTCTAGTATGAGTGCCTGGGTTCTCAGGACTAGTGTTGATCAAGTTGTATGGCTAGCAAAGCTTACAAATACAACTGAGTATTTAAAACTTGGACTAAAAAATAACACTAAAGAAAATATTACCTCATTCTTGGTTGGATGTTGAAGAATCAATTGATGAGCATGCAAGTAGTGACGGGGCCAGAAACTGGGCCAGCAGAATTACCTCCTCTGCAGTATTCCATTCCTGTTTTACATAACATAAAACCAGAATCAGTGAAATCCAACCATGTTTTGTATAACATAAAACCATAATCAATCATTAATAATAAACAGGGTCACAACATGCATGACCACCCAACTATAGCAATGTTATTACATGTTGTATCATTCTTATGCCAATAGAGATTGTTGCATGAATGAAGAACTTCTACAAAATTGTGATTATGATTTTAATAGCAAGGCTTCTTTTTTTTAGTTGATGTATATCATTTTTTTTCTTTTTTTGGATAGCACCACTTCAATGCTAACAAATTTTATTTTTTTATATATACTCGTGTCAAGCCAAATTGAACTTTACTATCTAATCAGAAGCAAAAATAAAAATAGAAACACCTTTCCAAGAGAGAAAATTAGCACTTTCTGAAACTTTTATTGTTGATTGCCTCCAGTTTACGCGCAAAAGACAATAGCCATGTATCAGACAATAATTTCCAATTCTTATGAGCATGTTCATGTCTTTTAATTTACTCCCTAGACATTCCTAGTTCAGCTGGGCAAGACAATAGCTTCTTTAGAGCAACCTTCGTGAACCAAAGACAATGAAAAAATGGCAACTCAAATTAACAGAGCCAAAACGCACAAACATTAATCAGATTTAGAAAAATTAATGAAAACAACCAATAAATCAAAAACATACTTCATATTTTGACTCCAGACTCCCTCCTCCTTCATATTTTCCGTGCTTAAAATGCCGGACATGTGCTACATTATAATGAGGTGCCTGTCTCAAAAGGTTGTCAGACAGCCACTTTACAGTTTTTTTAGCAGCATTACTAATGACAAAAAATGATAGTACGTGGAAAATCAAATTTTTCAAAAGAAATAAAAACTTTACGAGCCGTAAAAATTTAGGAAAAATGAACAGAGCTAAGTTCATGCAGACCTCTGGTTTTAAATCACGATGCACAACCCCTTGAAGATGGGAAAATGCAACTACGCTTAGGATTTGTAAAACAATAACCTTTGCATCTTCTTCTGTGTATATACCACCTCTGCAAGAAGAAAAAAAAAACACCGTGATGACTTTACAAAAAACCAAACTTTTTTTAAGTTGACATTTAGAACGCCTTTGATTTAAGAATCATAAAATAAAATGATGGTTACCTGGATAAAATTCTGTCAAGCAGTTCTCCACCTTCACACAATGTGAAAAAGGGAAAAGTTCAACTCTAAGTTTAGAACCATGTAAAGGCTCCATGCTTAGGCAATCAATTTTTTCACATTTTTTTCTAAGGTTCTAATTCTTCACTCATTATGAATATATTAACTCGAGATAGTAATATAAAACAGGTTGTAATGTATGAATGGGGTTTCGTTTTGGTGCGTTTTTAGTGGATATGCCTACCATATGTGATCATGTTGTTGTGACATAAGTTCCAACTTTTAAAAATGCTAATAAATAGCTTTGAAATAAGAGCATATTCCAAGATAGCTCACTGAGAACTAGAGTCACTTAATAACAATATCTTATTCGAAGTGTTCGCAAATAAGGAAACAGAACTAACACATTGGGAAAATCAGTTTCATGTACTTGAATTATCAACATTGATGCTGGTTTCAAAAAGATCCGTCTAAAGCAGATTATCGACTAAAGTAAATGCACTATTTCACATACGCACCAACCAACTTTATCAACAGTAAAACAGTGGAAAAACATACCAAATATACATATAACAAATTAACTATTCGATTGTGGTCATAATAAGTGACTACTTTTCAAAAGGAAAAGAAAAAATTAAGCCTACAGGATATCATTTAGAAACAAGAAATAACATACTCCATGATTACATAGACGTTATTTGCATCGGCACAAGCATCGTGATACCGGACCAGATTCTTACTTGTCACATAGCTGAAAATTATTGCATTGATTGCAAACCCAACGCATTCCAGAAAACAAACCCTTGCAGAGAAACCACAAATCAGACAAACAATTGACAAGCTCTGCTATCCAAATTGACGAACATAAAATGCATGTGCAAATCATAAACGTTGTAAATAACATCTTTTGCATATAAATATTCACAATGCTAATCAGATATTTAGTTTAGTTGAAACATCAAATGTTGAACATGAGCATCCAAACATGTTAAATGTTTTGAATAAAAAACAAGTAACCAAAGACAAATAAGAAACATATTAGCAAACCAACCATCGTGAAAGATTTCAAGGGGAAACTTGGTTCTCAATCTTTCCAACCGGATATCAATTAAAATAAAACTTTGAAGTATGGTACTTGGTCAGCTTCTTATGCCAGTCCACTCGCAAAACCAAGATGAAACAAATTCAACTAATACACTCAATCATTAAGATGAATACCAAATGCATATAATTGTTATTCTAGAACCCTGTCATGCAAGTCAAACATAACCTTATACTATCATCAAAAGTTAGCTAGATTGCCCATGAATACCTATATGTAATCAGAATCATTTCTAAAAACCATCAATTTGTGACAACTCTCTTAAGACATCACTAATAATGACTTGATTGTCACAACTCTCTTCAGATTGTAACAACTAGGGAGGACAATGTTTCAAAATTTGTTCATTTAAATTGGCTCTGAATATAAACGGGGGGGTTTTATAAAACAATCCCCATAGAAGACAATATTAAATAATTGAATGGGGTTTTGTAAAACAATCACCATAGAAGATAGTATTGAATAATTGAATGAATAAAAAATAAAAATAAAAGGCATAATAAATTACTTGCCAAGATCGATGTGCGCTTGGATACCGAAACCAAAGCATCCAGTCTTACTGAAGTTCCTCCTCAACAGGTCGTACTCCTTCACCTTCAATCCGCTCTCAAGAAGTTGCATCCCCTTGTCACCTCGACGGTGACATAGCAATAAATCTTCTCATTACACCCAATTCTGAAAAAAAATTGTTAACACAAAAAAAAAAATCAAAGGGTCAAAAACCCCATCAACCAAATCAATGTAAAATCAAAATGAACAAAAAACATAAAAGAGAGAAACCCTTTTTGTTTGTTAGATACATACCTTAGGAGAAAACTGGGGTTTGTCCACTCAACAACTCCAACACCTACAAATAAAAATCAGTGAAAAACGATGGGGGTTTAGGAGGAAAAGATGTGCAATGGGGTTTAGGGGGTAAGAGAGAGATAGACTTAGTATACATACCTTGGAGGCCTTGGTGAGACGATCTCTGCTCTTGCCGACGGAGATGTTGAGGACGAGCTTCTGCACCTAGATCTCTATTTCTCGATCTCTCGATTTCTCTCTCCCTCACTCTTTCCCTCTCCCTGGATCTCTCTCACTCTCGCTTGAGCGGCGTGGCTTTGGTTTGAAGAAAAGCGGCGTGCCTTTGGTTTGAAGAAGAGCGGCGTCCCTCTCCCTGGATCTCTCTCACTCCCACTCCCACTCCCACTCTCCCTGGATCTCTCTCACTCTCGCTCGATTTCTCTCTCCCTCACTCTTTCACTCTCACTCGATTTCTCTCACTCTCCCTAGATTTCTCTCTCCCTCACTCTAGCTTGTAGAGCGGCGCACCTTTGGAGAAGAAAAACGCCTCTCCGATCTAATGCGATTGACAGGGGAGGAGAGCGAGACTGAGAGGGAGAAAGACGTAGATGTTGAAGTGGAATCGAGCGAGGTCGCTTTTTTTTTTTCCCGCCTACTCTGTTGTAGCTAATAGCTATTGAAATTTGCGCTCTGTGAAGCAATTGTGGAGCGCGCATTTCTTTTTCACTTCCCGCGCGAGCTTTTGGTCAATATAGCGGTTTCATTATTTGTAATTGTTCGTGAATTCAATCAATTATAGCGCTTTTCACAAAAACGCTATAAACATTAGCTATCAATGATCACTTTTCTTGTAGTGGTACCTACGGATCGCTATTTCTTTTAAGGTAATGTTGTCTGCACATCGCGCGACACTAATGGACATGGGTTCTCACGCTCTCAAACGAGCATAACCCCTTTCCAAATGGGTAAGCTTAGTCAGCCTTAGCTGATGACGACGCCTTCTTGTATCACACGACACCTAGTCTGCTTAGCACAGATTTCGATCGTCAAGGAAGTGGGAGTCTAATCAGTGCTATCATTTCTAGTGACGATGAGTTGCCAGGGATCAATGCCCCCCTTCGTGGCCAATGATCACCAAACCCAATCAGATAAGCCTAGTTGGTGACAACTACGAAAGCTTCTGATTAAAGCCCATACTTGTAGCCTTCATTGTGCGGGTGTAGATGGTTTAGAAGGTGGGAGCTTAGTCAGTCCCGAACTGATTCTGACGGCTTGCTACGGGACCATCGCTTTTCAGCGTGGCTGCCGAATTGCCAAGCCTAGACCTATAGCCCCCACTGCGTGGGTGTAGATGGTTTGGAAGGCGGAAGCCTAGTCAGTCTCGAATTGATTCCAACGGCTCGCCACGGGACCACCGCTTTTCAGCGTGGCCGCCAAATTACCAACCCTAGACTTGTAGTCCCCACTGCGCCGGTGCAAATAGTTTAGAATATGGGAGCCTAGTCAGTCCCGAACTGATTCCAACGGCTCGCCATGGGACTACTGCTTTTCAGCATGGCCGCCGAATCACCAACCCTGGACTTGTAGCCCCCATTGTGTGGGTGTAGATAGTCTAGAAGGTGAGAACCTAGTCAGCCGCGAACTGATTCCGATAGCTTGCCTCGGGACTACTGTTTTTCAGCGAGGCCACCGAAAACTCCAAAATTTGTAGATTGATGCACACAGGTGTAGATGATTTGGAAGGTGTGAGCCTAGTCAGTCCCAAACTGATCTCGACGGCTTGCCCTGAGACCACTGCTTTTCAGCCTGGTTGTCGAACCCTTTTTGCTCGAACTTGTAGCCCCCACCGCGCGGGGCGGTATAGATAGTTCGAAAGGTGGGAGACTAGTCAATCCTTAACTAATGTCGACTACTCGCCAAGGGACTATTGCTCTTCAGCATAGTCGCCAAACCTTCACCCCTCGAATATGTAGCCCACATTGCTCGGGCATAGATGGTTCGGAAGGTGGGAGCCCCAAGCAGCTCGCCACGTGACCACCACTCTCCTTTGAAATAGTGTTCGCAAACATGAATCTAGCTGAATCAACGTCTTCATGCTCAAACGGACTGACATTCTAATATTAACAAAGGCCACTCACGCCGATACAAAGATCGTACGACCAATGCGTATATAAAAACTACTTAGGATGCAAACCGGAGCTTACGGCGCCTGGCTCGGCATGAACACTTTAACACATACACTTGGCTCAGGAATTATGCCAGCACCACCCTTCACGGTAGCCAATGTTCTTAGGCTCTCCTCCGTGGCCTTTCCTTTATCACGAACAACCGACCCTTTGGTGCATGACGGCTCAATGGGATCAGATGGGAGAGGAGGGAGTGAATTACCCAAAGGACCCTTCAACACTTCTAGTTGTGGGTTGGAACGAGACGGTGAACAATGAAGACTATGGGAAACCTGACCCTTGACACCACAACCACTATCAGAAAGCGCACCAATAACACGATCAAGTTCCACAATCTCAGGCGGGTCTTCATAGAAGCCTTCTGATGGAACAGCCCCGCGTGAATCAGCAACAGCAGAAGTCACCATTGCGACCCACACCAGTCTATCATGCAAAGCTTCGGCCTGCGCGTTACTAAGATTCAACCTGTCTTCAACCTCTGCAAATCGCAAGTAATCTTTCTCCAAGCCAGACACATCAGTCTCCACCCTGACAGGCTTAGTAGACTCGCGTTATTCTCTCTCTAGAGCGAGTCGTGCTGAAGGAAACCCAGTTCTAACACAGGACCTCTTCCTCACAAAAGAGGCAAGCATTTCAGACGACTCCTCCACGTCAGACAGAATAAGAGCTTTGGCCCCAGCAACCTTCCTCTTCCTCGAAAGGGCCATTTCTTCCAACTTAATTCATTATACTCGGTACAGAGTGGAGGCAACGTGCCAGTTGTCCCACAACCTACTATAGATGAAGTTGGAAACTCTTATGACATCGACCTCGTTCCTCTTTGGCAAACCGCGGAATGCTTCTCCTCTAAGGTAAGAAGAGTAGTGGAAAACCTTCCTGCGAAGAAACACAAGCAATGATTAGCCAGCTCGTGATCAAGCATATCAAAGTCACGGGAAATGGTTGAACTTACTAAGTGGCTTGAACTCTCGCTCGAGCATACGACCCTTGCATAAAAAATACTTCGAATCCATAAGGGCCAAGAAGCAGTACTTATGCTAGAACTTGAAATCATCGGGCAGATTCACAAAGCAAGTCGGTGACGTCATCTTACAGACAACGTTACCCTTCAGTCGGGAGAAGTCAACAACTAAATTACTCATGGAGTCACGCTAATGCTGGCCTCCTTAGCACTGATCAAAATCAGGAGGATTATCCTATATCCATTAAGCTCCAACTAAGCCGGAGGAATCCCCAGGAGATTCAGGAACTCATAAATCACGCCCAAAATCAAAAAATGCATTTCAGTTTGAAGCATCCCACGATGCAAGCAAATGAAATCGACCGGAGGTGACACTGGCGTTTGGTCACCCGTCAGGACACGCAATGGCAAGTCCTCAGGGACCCCGAACTTCATAGGGATTTCGGCAAGGCCAGGCTAGGACAACAACCTGCCTTTGAAAAATTCTAGGCCCTTGGCCAATGTTGCTTCGTCAAAAAGGTTTTATTGAGCCATGAAGAAGATGAACAATCTTTTATAATCAGAGTGGTATCTTCAACAACAAAGAAAGTGGAAGAGTTAGACTCTACATTGTGGATGACCTAAATAGAGATTGGGTTCCTGCCTTTTTTTCGCTGGATCGACGCACGTTCAATTAATGCAGCACGCGGCTCAAGCAATAATTCAGATTCAATCATCATGAGCGGCACATCCCTTCAAGGGATGATTTAGCGACAGGGGCGGACCCAGGATTTTAGTCGAGGGGGGCAAAATGAAAAATACTTAATAATTGATAATAGTAGCTATCAATAGTAAAGCCAATTTTTTTTTTCTACCTGAGCTAGTAACTGATAAAAAATAGAACTATAAAACATACATTACATATACCAAATTGGATCCAGTGTAGTTCAATTTTAAGCCAAAATATGATCACTATCGATAACCTTAGCAAAGAGCAAACGCGCATAATTAACTAGAATATATAACTAATATCACAAAATAATTAGGATAAGTATCTAGGTGAAGCAAAAAAAAATTGAAATTTGCGAACCTAATATGATCATAATACAATTTCATAGAAAAAATAGTTTATATGAGGCTCAAATTTTGTACGAGTTGGCTAATGGTATATATTTTATTGAATTCTATAGTTATTATTTTAGATATTAATTTTAAACATTTTTTTGTTGGAGGTTTTACACCACTTGTTAACAAACAATTCATTTCTTTATTGTTAATAAGTTTTTATTAAACTAAATATTTTTTAATGTTTGCAATTACTAATAAAATTGCATTGAAAATAAAATAAAAATGCACTCGAACAGTATCAAACTCGGATCTTTTACTAAAAAATATAAACCTCCAACCACTACACCAACAAAGATATGTTGAAATATTTGTACAAACAATTATCATATTGTATTCTATATTATATAATCTATTTTTTTAAGACTAAAGTATATATAGTAAAAATATTTTAAAAGTTGAGCCCCTTAGTAGGTCCGCCCATGCTTAGCGAACCGCTGTGACGACCCACTAACTTGGGGGGAGTAGCTGATGACACATAAAAATGGTCACACCCCTGAGCCATACACGTGTCAATATGATATCGAGGAACTACGGGCCCCAGCATCAGCTCAATACAGATCCGGCCCAAGCGGTTCTAAGCCCTCCCAATTCAGTCCACCAGTTGGACTCGAACTCTTACAGCATGCTAGGCCTACACAGCTATCCTCGATATTCGTAAGTCCTACCAAGGCAAGTATCTCGACGATTAGCTTTGGACGGGCAACTACAACAGCTATCTGCTTCAAACTAGGAAGCAAGTACCAGAGTACATTCCTCACAAAGAATCTTCCTTCTACGGATTGCTCTCGTATTGGGTACTATCTCCCGCATATCTAGGAGCACAAGACTAACATGGAACTTTTCTCCTATAGCATGACTCCTAAATAGATAAGGATCTCCACAAAGATCTCATTTCTAAACTACGCCTTCCATGACCTGGTAGAACCTTGACTCCTTGCACTATAAATAAGACATGACGTTGGTTAGCAAGATATGCTACAAATTCCCTGTTATATCATTATACCTTCCTCAGATCCCTGTTTGACTTTAGCATCGGAGTGCCATCGACCACCACAACGGTGGTCTGTGGCTCACGTGCGTTACTTGTGCAGGTTAGCAGGAGCTTGGTCAAAACAGGGGAGCGAAAAATGATTGCATCAGTTTGTAACAATATATTAGTATAATTATTTTAGTTTTCATGTGTTTATATTTCTTATAACATTTAGGTTTGTAAAATAATTTTATTCATACCATTGGAAGAAATTAATTAGTAGTTTTTCACAAAACTCATAAAACTTTTTCCTAAACTATTTTGTTCCTCCTAGTTGTGTTTTGAATAAAATTCTCTTATTTTATTGGCATTATATTTTTCAACAAATTCTTTTTTGATGTAATTAGTGTCTAAGTAGAAGCTTTTGTCAATAACATTTACTTGGGAGGGATCTCCTATTTCTAATTGTGTAGGGGATTTTTATTTATACGTTCTTCTAATATTTTTTATTGTTTATAATTAACATAAATTAGTTGAGATATTTGGGGTATTTTTTTTTCTTCTGATTTTTGTTAGTCAATGTGTCACGGATGAAGTTCTTTGGAGGTTGAGAGGTTGGCCTATACGATGATGTTGAAGATCTTGGATATTGAATTTTTTTTTATAATGTTTTGGTTTTTGTTGTAGATGAATATAGTAATTCAACAATTCTATCTTCAAAAATCATTATTTATGATAAATCATCTAGTAGTGGAGGTCTTGGTTCATTTGTACTTGTCATGTAGTTGGGAGAGTGACTTGATCCCAACATATGGTTTTAAGAACTATTACATTAGTTTTTGTTTATTTATTTGTTTGAAAGAGAATTGCGTATCCTTTTTCACTTTCTAATTTTACTTGAGCACTAATTTGAGTATTCATTATTTTATAAGTTATTCTATATAATAATGCTAATGGTGTTGAGCCAGGTAGCATATTATATCCAGAGGTTTCAAAGTTTTAAAATATAATTAATTTGTGCATTTGAAAAACTGCATTTTTTTTTAATTGAGAAGAAGGGAGTATAATATTTATAATAGCAATATTTACTTGCTTATTTTAAGTTTAAAGAGATTGATGTATTTAATAACATACGACCTTACAAGTTGAAGTCAAAAGAGAACTAGTTTAGAGAAAAATTATGATTATGCCTGTTTTTCTTTTTAGTACTAGATCGAGAAGTAGAAAATACTTTTTAGGAAAGCCCCATGTTGTTACATGAAAAATTATGTATCTTCTTTAGTCCAACTGAACTAATTGTTTGGCAACAATTGGATGAATTGTAATCAATAGTTTTCTATTGACTCAACTATTAGGGTCCGAGAATCATGATCGTGCCAATCTTATTTTAGGGGGGTGTATTGTATCTGGATTTTGTGGGCAATTTAATAAATTCCATGGATTCTGAAAATCCAAGTGTATTCAATTTGGATTTTAAAAAGTCCACAAAAGTCTAGGGGCATTTTATCAGGATTTGAAAAAGTATTTCTGAAATCCACAAAGTCTAGGGGTATTCAATATGGATTTCAGAAAGTCCACAAAAGTTTTAGGGTATTCAAAATATCATTCATATTTATGGATTTGGAAAATCATGGATTCTCATGGACTTTGTAGTGTTAGGTATAAATAACAAAGTTCAATAGTTTGCCAGCCTCCTATCAAAGATTTCAGCGTGAAAAAAAGTCTCCCAAAGTTCTTCCTTGTGCCAGCCGCGAAGAGGTTGGTTCCCATCCTCTTGTTTTCTCGATTCTTTTTCTATCTTTGCATAGTGTTCATAGTTGCATCGTTGATGATTTTGGGTTAGGGTTTGGATTATTTTAGGGTCTATAAATCTGGAAGTTGTGTTAGGGTTTGGATTAAATTAGGGTTTATAAATATATAACGGCAAATAAAGCAAATATTTTGTTCAGTTGTTAAGTTGATTCCCTTTTTATCCTATACCTTGGGCTTCCGTTAGCATGTCGGTACATTACAAAGGAGTAAGGACAGTTGGGATTATGTTGTGAAAGTGATGAATATGAAGCTTTCTTTATGGAAAAGTAGACACTTATCAGACAGCAGAAGGCTCAATTTGTTGAAGAGCATGTTGGGCATCTATCACATGTCTCTTTCCTTTGGCTAACTTGGTGTCCAATAATTAGAAAATTTGAAGATTGTTGAAAAGAACTTGGTCAATGCACAGTTGCACACAATCCGAATAACCGAAACCTGAGTTGGTCTTGAGTTTCCACAATACACAGGGTTGGTATTGGTTTATGTCTGAGCTTGGGCTCAGTCTTGGACTCACATTTTCTCATCTTGGCCTTAGGTTATTGTCCTACACTCTCAAATTGCAATTCTACATAGTAGGCTCACAAATGAAGGACATTTATTGGTTTGCAACAAGAGAATATGGGATTTATTATCTAGGAGGCAAAACAACAAAACCACCAATAAAGTAAGTTCATCTTTAGTGTTTGATTTAGGGCCAATAACTGATTGAGGGATAAGTTCACTGATTCTTGACAAGGTCAGGAGCATATTCCCTTTGAGAGATGTTCCCTATTCAAGGAAGTATTTAGAGAGAACCAAGCCTGCTGAACTTAAAACACTTTGGCAAATAACAACTTTACGTACTATTCTTTAAATATATATAGTATATTTGGTTGGATCATTACGGCTTAGAATCCCTTGCATATATGTTTTTGACGCCGGTTATCTTCTCAGGTATGTTTTTGATGGTTAATTAGATCATATATGCTATATATATGATATTTTGCTATAGTTGGTTGCGTATGACTAGATTTATAGTTGGTTTTGACTTCCATGTGTTTGGATCATGATTGGACCATATAAGTTGATCATGGTTGGATCATGTATGTTTGTATATAAACTGTAATGTCTTAGAGTAAATATCCTACTGCATGTCTTCATTAGAGGTTGAACAATAGTCATATGAATTCATTAGAGGTTAAACAATAGTCATAAAACGTTCATCAAATTCTAATTAGATATGACATATAGCATATAGGCATAACCATACATGCTTCATGTAGTGATGATAGATTAGCTTCATGCATGTAGTGATCATATAGAGGAATGAAACTACTTTCGAGTTGTGTCATACAGTAACATATATTTGCTTATCAAGGGGTAGCTACTCAAGCTGCAGTTCTGGAAAACTTATCAAGTGGCTTTGGTGAAATTGTCACCAGTTTTAAAACAATTTGTGGCATAATGGAGAAGAGAGAATCAACGAACAACGAATGTTGGATTGCTATTCAAGAGACCCCGGGATTGAATAATGGTGCTCAGTTTTTTGCGCTTAGTTTTCTTAACACTAAAACAAAGAAAGACACCTTCTTGAAGATGAGTCCAGACCAAAGATTTGACTGGATCACTTGGGCACAAAGGGATGCATAAAGCTAATAAGCTATAGGCCATTTGGATTTTAATGCATAAGGCTAAATACCGTGTGTTGATTTCAATTTGCAAGTGATGATTTTTAATTTGGTTGTGTTGAATGATTTGATTTTGTTGAATGTTGGATTGCGATTTTTCATGTCATTACCTGCCTGGTTATCTTTTTTTTTTTGGTAAGATACATGTTTTGTTCTCTAATGTCCAATATATTTGGTTTGTTAGAGGATATGATCATTCTTTGATAACGCCATGTCTCTATCTCTGTATAGCTTAATTTGAGATGTGTTCTAGGTACATAAGTATCTAGGGAAGCAGGGGTGCTTCATTAGTTAAAGTCCTTAACAATTCATTGCATTCAAATAGGCGATTATTATGAATATATAATGACCTTGTTCAGGTACTTGCTTTGATAGCAATCTGTGAAATGGATATGTATGGAGTTGATGAACATGATGAAGAGTTTTACAAGGCCATGAGAATTTTATTAACGACAATACAAGCAGTGATTTATGTGCTATATAATCTTGTGCCCAATATAAGTGATGAACGTATTAGACGTCCATTGACTCGACGACCGGTGACATCAAATGGATACATATACATGAATAAGTTATTGGATGGAGACCCACATATCTTTCGGGATGTCTACAGAGTGTATCCTGAAGTGTTTCGAAAATTATGTGTCATCATACAAGAGAAAACACCTCTACGGAGTACTAGATATATTTGTGTTGAAGAAATGCTTGCGACCTTTTTACTAGTTGTCGGTCAAAACAATCGATATAGTGAACCTCGAATGGTATTCGAGCGATTTCATTTCACTGTTAGCAGAAGTTTCAACAAAATCTTGAAGAGCTTGAATACAATAGCTCCAGTGTTCATGGCTAAACCACCGCTACCTGATACCACACCACCTAACATAAGAGAAAGTACAAGGTTTTATCCTTTCTTAAGGTACGCAATGTAAGTTTTATACCAAATATTTATATCACTGTATTGCTTTAATATTGGTTATTTTCTTCTTTTTGTACATATGTTGTAATTATTTTTCTTTTCTCTCAGGATTGTATTGGAGCTATTGATGGCACACATATTCCTGCAACGGTTGTTGGACGTGAGGTCAGTAGATTCAGGAACCGTCATGGGAAACTATCACAAAATGTTTTACTAGCTTGCAACTTTGATTTACAATTCATATATGTTCTTAGTGGATGAGAGGGTTATGCTCATGATTCGAAAGTGTTAAATGATGCTATTTCTAGACGAAATGGACTCAAAATACCATCAGGTATAATTTTACGTGCATTAAAAATGCAGCAAACTTATTGAATTTTATACCATATAGTATAAAGTATAAACATACTAATTGCACATTTTTTTTATGATCAGGTAAATATTACCTTGGAGACTGTGGATTTCCAAACCGACGTCGATTTTTAGCTCCATTTCGTGGCACTCGATATCATCTCAAAGATTTTGGCGGTCCAGGAAACCATCCTGTCAACGCAATTGAGTTATTTAATCTTCGTCATGCTTCATTGAGGAACGTAATTGAGAGAATATTTGGAATATTCAATTCGCGGTTTACAATTTTCAAATCAGCACCACCATTTCCTTACAAGACACAAGCGGAACTTGTTTTGGCATGTGCAGGATTGCATAATTTTCTTCGACAAGAATGTCGTTCAGATGAATTTCCTCCTGAACCAGAAAATGATCCGGTAGAGAATGATGAAGATAATTTTGAATGGGATGATATTCAAACCCAAGAGCAGCAAAGAGAAAATGCTAATCAATGGAGAATGAGTATTGCTAATCAAATGTGGGCAGCAGCTCAAGCAAACATCAACGTTGCTAACAATGATAATGAAGAAAGTGACCATGAAGGAGAAGAATGATCATAATACAATTTTATGGACGTTTACTTCTTATTTTAAAGATGCTAATTAACGACCTTTTCTTTTTCTAGTTTTTTTAACACATGTATCTCTATTTTATGGACGTTTTTTTGTTTCATCACTATTTACCAACTTCTTTTTTATCTTGCAAATAATTAGAAATCTGTAAAAGTCGTTTATACAAAGTCCGTGGATTTTCATAAATCTCTGGAAAGTCTGTAGCAAAAGTCTATGGATTTAAGAAATCAACAGAAGTCCGTGGACAATTTAAAGAGTCTGTGGACAATTTAAAGAGTCCGTGGACTTTTCAAATTATTTATCAATTCCATAAGAATCCATATACAATACACCCCTCTTAAAGTATATTCCATCTTTAGTTATTTCTTTTCTTCAATAGATTATGTTGACAAAGATCACCTACATGTAAGATTAATTCCTACAACCTAAATATATCTAGTTCAACATAAGATTTTTTATTATGTAACTCCCATGATTTGAGGTTTTGCCAAATTAGTCTATAAAAAGTTGAGGTGTAAGCTTATTTAACCTTAGGAGCTAGCGTTCTCATATCACCGTAGAGGATCATGACTCATTGTAGAGAATATTCGCTACTTTTACCATTTCTCTACAAAATTTAGTTATTTAAAGGTCTCAACTCCACACTAAGCAATAACAATTGCCAACAACAAACAAAAAATCACAAATGGGTGCTTCAAAAGCTATTAATTCTGCATTGAAGCTTGTTGTCTTTTTTGTGGTTTCTGCATCCTATGGTTGTTTCTATGTGTCAGGAAAGCCCCGTGGTATCTTCTTTGGACGAGTAAACGTATATGTCAATAATTTGATAGGCACCGGAAAGAATATGATCATCCATTGCAAATCTAAAGACGACGATCTCGGGGATCATACACTTGTTTATAAACAAGATTACAATTGGGGATTTAAAGTTAATATCTGGGGAACAACTTTATTTTCATGCACGATGATATGGCAAGAAGATAATGGCGCTCTTATAAAAGGAGGTTTTGTTATATACAACTGTAAAAGAAACAGGATGAAGTGTGATGGTATGTGTTTTTGGGATGTCAAAAAGGGTGGATTATACTTTTACAATCCAGAAAATCATGAACCAGCAAAACGGATGTTTACTTTGCCAGAACCAAGCAGGAGGCTTCAGTAGAAGCTAAACCAAACTATAGAACCATAAATTTCATGAACATGTAATTGTTTTTCATTGAAGGGTGTAGAACATGGGATATTTTGTTTTTGAAAATTTAATAATTTTTTTCTTCACAAAAGTTTCAATTATTTGGTAAAAATATTTATTTCTACAGAAAAAAAAAATATACATATAGATTCAAAATAGCATCTATGTATAGAAGGAATAAAATCATGATTTTAAACTAGTTTGGAGGCTGGTCTACAACAAAGATAGTATATGGAGTAGATTTACGACTTCCATTTACCCTAAAGTAGTGACTTCTTGTTGGGATGAAGTTGACTTGAATAGTCCCACATCAAGTAACGATGAGTCCTCACTAAGGTTTATAAGGAGATGATCCACTCCCTAATAGCAACCTAATAGCAACGAGGTCTTTTGGAAAAAACTCTATACCACCTAAGCCTAGATGAAAGGCCCGATCCGATAGGTGAGAATAATATTGTTGCTATCTATAATAGACTCAAGGATGCGCACAAGTACACGTGCATGACGCGCCAACACTTCTTGCCTTCCACAACAAAGTCACTTCCTTACTCCAATAATTCTCATGTTCTCTAAGCTAACTTTTAAAAACAAGCAACTTCCTATATCTGAAGATCAAAATGATTAGCCACACCATCTAGAACACAAAATCTCCCCTTGGAGTTTACTTCCTGTTATGGAAATCTCATCTGATCAATGTACCCACTACTGTTGTGAACACACCACATGAATGCCCCTTTAGTTTGGAGTGCCCTTATGTCAAACTCAGGACCTATTCATTTGAATAAGTACACATAATGGGACCCAAAATCTAAATGTCCATTTTATTTATGATTCCTAATTTTTACTTTGTGCACATAAAATTTTTATTATCTTTTTAATTCATATGAAATGTGCACATCTTGCATGTGAAGAGGGATACTGGTCAACCTTGGGGTTCGAACACGTGCATAAGATTTTCTTCAACTTCAAAATATAGTCGATGCACAATGGACGATGATTATTCTCCCTCAAGTAAAAGCATTTGCAGGACGTTCAGTAGGATCAAATCCCTTCACTGAAGGCGTTTCTTCAAATACCAAACTGGCTAGTGACATTCTCTGGTGCAGAAAAATGACTAGTTTCAAGGTAGAATTAGATAGTCCCTAAAAGTGAAATCTTTTCAATTCAAAATTGGTTCATCTGACTTAAAAGAAAAGAATCAAGAGTCCAACCCACAAAAGGAAATAAGATAATCTTGGAAGATCTAATACAAACATTCAACTAATGGCTTGCTTTGGATTGAAACATCAACGAATCACTACATTAAATTGACATTTTTGTAGTAACTCCAAAAAATAGTAACACTTTTGAGCTATAACAATTCACAAAGCAATTTTACACATTTTCACAAACAAAGTGATAAAATAATTGTATCAACATGAAGAGTATGGGCCTACAAGTGATACTATTCATGGTAATCTAATTTATTGTATCATTTTTTTTGTAACTATTTTTCATTTTTTTTGACTAAAACTAGTTTTGACTTGAAATTATTTGGTAGATTGTTATAGCTTAAAAGTGTTACTATTTTGAAAATTGTTACAAATATGTCAATTTGGTGTAGTGTATGCAAAAAGAATGACTCGAATGCGTGCCATTGCACCAAGTGATGATAAACAATAGAGATTGTTGAATTCATGGTTATGTATTTGGTTTATTTTCCTATGTTGAATGTTGTTTCAACTTTTAATAAGGCATTTGGTTTTATTAATTTCATTCATTAAGTATTGTTTGTGTTATGTATTTATGGTATTGCTATGACTTGTCTATAATATAAAAGGAATTCTATTATTTTGGATTTTAGCTGTATTTTATCTGAAAAAGTGTCCTACATAAATACACACAATCTCAAAATGTGTCCCTCTCTAGCTCTAGCTCTAACTCTAACAAATGCTCATTAAGAGGGCATTTGGTTTTTTTTAAGTGCTTAGAAGGTAACTTCTAATTGGAGTTAGAAGTTATGAACGAGCTTCTGAATAAACTATTTGTTTTACTTCTAAATGAGTTGCTGATTAGAAACTGTAAAATTAAAAGGTGTTTGTTTTTAGGTGCTAAATGAGAACTATTGGATAATTTTGCCCCACTGAGCTGAAAAAATTTATGACATAAATATTGTGCTTAAAATCATACCAAATACGACTGTGACGATATTGTTGAATTTGAGCAATATGTTTGTAGCGTTTTAATTAGTTATTTGATGAAATCATTAATCTAAACATGGGTTATTTTTGATATCTTATGATACACATAAGACACAAAAACTATATGCTAAAAACTTGAAAATATACATGAGATGGAGAGTTTGAGAGATGAAGAAAAATTTGAAAATACATAGAAAGAAAATAAAGATGAATGAGAGAAAGAAGAACTACAATGCTTGGTGAAGAGAATGAAGGTGTGTGGCCAAATTTTAGCTCTATTTACTTTTAAGAAGATGAGGACTGCAATTGTCATTACAAAATCATGTTAAGATTATTATTGGAATAATTTTTTACTAAGCACTCAGTGCTAAGTGATCAACACCTCCTTATTACTAACTCCAATCTGAAGTAGAACTTCTAATCAGAACTAAAAATAAACACTCCAAATAAAGTGGTCCACTTCTTATTAAGATTTCTTACTTTATTCATAAGCAAAAACAAACACCCTCTAAAAGTCTCAAACAATATCTTTTAAAAATCTAATTACTTTTCAAAGAGTTTGTTCCTATCTAAACTCTCTTTTAAATTACAAACACGTGTATGGTAAATCAAATTTGATTCTTGGAGTCATATAAGCATCTCTGTTTTTTTTTTTTTTTTTTCAATAGTGTGTTAAAGATGGATATCTTACACATTGTCGACCTGGGAATACCCAAGTTGCCCGAGACATGCTAAATGTGGCTCGGGACAACCTACTAGCATTCTGATTTGGAAAGATTCAGCCCTGATGTCACAGCGGAGATCAGTGACACAAAGATACGGTCAAATAGGTCTAAAAATATTAATCGTTTCCACAGAGAAAGGGATGCAATAATCCCTTAATGTACAAGACTACCTCTGACTCTATCGAGGTTGCATTCCTGTTACTAATTTGACCGTTGGAGTCTTCTCCTGCGTATCCAACATCGATTGGAGTATTGTGAATATACCAGCGACACGCTTTCTAACCTGACAAAAGATCCTTGGTGGGAGAAGTTATGATCACATTTGACTAAGGACCATGGCCTTGGCAAAAAAGAAATAATTTTTTTTTTCCCTATATGGATAACTTGTCCATGGCTAAGGATTTTTCCCATGGACAAGTTATGCACAAACAAAAACTTTTCCCTCCATCCTTTTCCGTCTTCTCTACTTTGTGTAGTTGCATCTGCGTGAGGTAGACACTGTGATGTGCGAGATGGATGCAACGGTGCTGCTACTATGTGTTGGCACAAGATGGATGCAATAGTGAGATAACACCATGGCTGGTCCCAGGAGAGATCGGATGAGAGGGAGGGCAGCGAGATGGACTGTATCGTAGAAGCAATGAAAGGGAGTTGATGGGGGCTGTGATGAGATGGTGGATGTTGTCTGTTAGAGGAAGAAGATAAGTTGCGACATGGAGAGAGAGGGCAAGGAAGGCACGCCGAAGAGAAGAGGAAATGTGGTATGTGATGGCTAAAAGAGAAAGGAAGGAAAGATGAGATGTCGAGATGGTGGACGTGAGAGAGAACAAAGGAAGTAGAGGGTGATAATGGATTTATATGTGTGTCAGCTGTTAGTCGTCAATATTGGAGGAAGGAGGTCGAGATGGAAAAGAGATGAAGGGGATGGTTGTTGCTCTCTGTGTCTGCCAAGGTCCCCAGCCATAAAGAGTATTGTGTGGAGAAGGAGGAGAATGAATAGGTTTTTTTTTTGGATTTAGGTTGGCTTGGGTTTGGGCTTAGGTTAATTCAAGTACGAAATGAGTTTAGTTCTTCTTTGGGCTAAATTGGATTTTGGATTTCATTGGTGTAGCATTTCGCAATTTCACCAAAACCGCCACTTTGTACTGCTATCATAATTTGTCAAATACTTATTCTTCCGAATTTGTCGCATTAATGTGATTTCATCATTTAAACTCTGAATCCTACAAAAATATTAATGAAATAATTAGAATAAAATACAATACTTGAAACACTAACAAATGCAAGTTATAATAACCATTACTCTATCACAATTTCTTATTTTGGTATGTAATTGACTGCTATATAGTTGTTGTATTATTGATTTAGTTATATGGACGTGATTGAAGTTTCATTTAGAAGTTTCAAGTTGAAATTTGGGTGAAGTAATTTTAAGTTTCTATTTATAGAGCATGGTAAAGTGGATAGAAAATACCTTAAACATGTTGATATTGGTACATTTCAGACTTGATTACTTCAATCTAAGTTAGAATTTTATTAATACAATTATATGGGTTGACAGATCTTGTCGTGAGTTTTCCGTAGGAATATAGAACATAAAATTTCGATGAGAATTTAGGTAGTTATGATCAATCGAAGTCAGCCGAGTTTTAGTAAAAAAAGGTTGTTTCTGGGGCATTGGGGGAGACAATGACGTAAGTATGACATCATCTGTTGACCAGGACTTTGACCTGTTTGACCAAACTTTGAATAGGTCTAAAAAATAGCTCGTAGTTTTATTTTTGACACTGATTTCACTGTTCAAATTTTGTCATGAGATCTATTTAATGGAGGTATAATTTTTTGAATTTAAGAAATTATATTTTTAACCCTTAACTCATTTATGCATCGATATGCGTGTTTTCGACCTATGATTGTGTTTTGAAGTATGTGGGTTGTGGTTTCATAGTGATTCTTAAGATGTTAATGGTTGAAGAATGTATATTAATGCATTATGATGAATTTGGAGATTTGTATTGATATGCATATTGACTTGTTAATGTATAAATAAGAATTTGGATATTTGAATTGTTATATAAATTATCTTGTCAATGAGTGGCTTGATTGTCATTTTGTTATAGAGCATTTGTTATGAAAATGATATGTTTCCCCAAAAGTATGGGCGGATGTTGTGGTTAACTTATTTATAAATGACAAAGTATCATTGTGAAAAAATTGTGAGATATCATAATATATGATACTGAAAACTTTGAGTCCTTAGACATTAATCACTTGGACTTGTACTACTTAGAACTACAACACCTCTTGTTATTTACGATTTCTCATCTTCTATAGAAAAAACTAAGCAACCTACGGGTTGGGTCTTGCCATGTGGGGCACCACCTTTCTTATGGAGAAATTAAGTAACTTTTGGGTTGGTCTTGCAGAAAGGAAGTGTCTTGATACCTAAAAGAGTCTTAATTATTTAATCGTAAAAAATGTGTTTTGACTTATGCGCATTGATAGCCCAAAAGGGCGTTTATGTAACTCATACAGTTAGAAATATCCGGTGATGTATATGTCCGTATGTGATGTTCCCCCACTTAGACATTGACATAGATGACGAAGAAGTTTTCCTTTATATGAGAGAGGCATACGAGCATGTATGTTTAGCACGGAGGTGGTGTGAATGTGGTATAGTCTAAGTGATTAATTCATTAAAAATGAATAATATATTTAAGACAAATAATTTATGGACACACATAATTGTATTAATTGATGAATATTGATTAGTTGAGAATTTATATACCTTTTGTTTCTAACCATTCCTTGCAGGATGACAAGTCTACTAACGTTCTACAGGAAAGACTTGTCATGTTCAACCTCTACAACATGAGCATAGGTAAGGTAGATATTTACTTTAAGAACGATAGGAATTTATTTGAATGATACGATTGCCTCATTGAAGAACTACATGTCTATCAGTTGTTATTTTTATCATTGAGGAACTACAAGTCTTTGAGGAATATAGATGATTAGCTTTTCTCAGGTTAGAGAGAGTTTTGTCGGCATTGTTGGCGGCTTATTTTGTAGGGCAATAATCTTCAAATAGTATCCTGGTCATAGTATTTTTTTTGTCTCCTTCAACTCTTTTATAAATGTTTTTGTTTTTATTGAATTTTCATGTCTCGGATTTTGGGGAAAACGGATAATCCTACGTGGATATAAGGATTATGTTTTTCTCAAATATTGGAACGTGACAGTTTGGTATCATAATATTTGGTTAGCTTAGACTGAGGTAGAGTCAAGGTGATATTCGGAATGTGGATATGAATGAGTGAGAGTGTAAAGGTCTAGAGATAAAGTGACATGGTGAACCTTGAACTTTTATTATTGTTTCTATTTCATCGTTGAATCTTATAACAAGATTCTTTTGACTTGTATGTGCGGCAATAATCGTATTTTATTGTATATGTAAATATCGAGTGTCATTTTTTTTTTTCGTTTAGTTTTTCCATTTAGCTATTTTATTATTACCAGTGTTTAATTAGCCTTTTGGCAAATCTGGGGGCTAGATTCTTTATGAGGTGTGTACATTGTAACAGCCGTACTTTTTCAATAATTATTTTTGTACATAACACTTTGATTTTGCATTTTTATGTTCTTGTTAAAATAATATAAATTTACTTGTGTTGTAGCCACGTAGTATGTGAATGTTTGGTTTAGTTTGAATTAGGTGAAATTCTATGTAGATTCTCTATTAATACAAGACATTAATTTTTTTTTATTGGAGTTGCATTTTTTTAAAATCTTATTTCATTTACCAAGTGTATTTACGAAATTCATTAATCTCTCTTACCTTCCGAATCTTGGGATGAGATTCCATTTAAGGATATACAGTAACAACCCTATTTTTCAAAGCTACTTAAAATTGTATATTTTTTCGTATTTAGACTTCAACAATTTAATACTTTACTAGTGTTTAAATAATATTGCATAATGAATTTATTATTCATATGCATTGGTTGATAAAATTATCTCTAGAACTAGCTAGAAATTTCTTAACTAAGCATTACATTTTTATTATTGAAATGGTGATTTCTATTTGTTAATGAGTTATTAGATTAGATAATTATTCTAGAATTGGTGCAAGTAGTACGTGATGATACATCAAAATAGACCGTCATCACAACCATACATGTGGCATAAATCATCCATCACGAGGATCAGGTATCCCAAAATCGGACCAACTCATAAAGCTCGAAGACAGCAAAACCAGTCATAAAAGCCCAAACAAGGACCTTCAAAAGATGTCATAACTAAGGCCCAAATCCAACCCCGAGTGAGTTCTCTCATAAAGAAGAGAAACGCTGCATAAGAAAAAGGTCATGGAGGGAATTATGCCTTCATAAAATTAGAGATTGTTACGAAGAACGTTTCCTTCCATTGTGTCTCACATGCTTAGGTCACGCAAAGAATTAACCGCGACCATTATATAAGGTAAAAAACAATCAACAAAGTTATGCAATTTTAACTAAGTTTTGTCCATATTTTCTTCATTCTTTAACAGAGTTGTTGACTCAGGCATCGGAGTGCCTTCGGCCACCAAAAAGGTGGTCTTTGGTAGTCTAACATATGTTTTGCAGGTCAGACTTTCAAGAGGACGAGATTTGGACGCATCAGATTGGCGTCGTCCGTGGGGAACGGCGAGTTTCCTTTTTGAAAAGAAAATCCTCATTAACAAAACTCACTAAAATCTAATCAATGATCAAGAGGCTATTAGAACAAATGGAATACTCTACAGATCCTCAATCTAACAATGATCGATGCAACCCATCTCATGATTATGATTCGGCGACGAGCGTCGAACCAACAACGCCAAAAATTAGGGAGCCACAACATATAACGACTCAGACGTCTCTGACATCTTGGGGAATTACCTTGGACCCTCGTGTGGAGGTGCTCATGACCCAGGTGAACGACATGATCAAAATGGTGGATAAACTCACCCTAGAACTGAAGGGCAACTAGCCTCAAGAAGAAAGCGCCCAGCTTAAGAGACATCGAACCAATGATAGTCCCAAGTTCGATCAACGAAAGCTTGGAAGGCTACAACCGAGGAGGCCCAAACGTGAACGACCGTCAAGGAAATCGTTCACAACCTTAAAAACAAGTTGAGTCGAAGTCCTTAAAGCTATAGTAAAATGGGAAGACGTCAAGTGGCCGCCAAAAAAGAGAGGAGATCCAGATAGACGAAGTAAAAGCATATAATATTCCTTCCACGATGACTACGGACACGATACCAAAGAGTATCACAACTTGAAAGATGAGATCGAACGCCATGTCAGAAAATCACAACTTGGAGAATTCGTTCAGCTGAGAGAGTTCGAAGGTAGAATAACCACGTTGGAAGGGCAATCAAGGGAGCTAATATACGACTTGTATGGCGCAACTGGAGAAAATGAGCAATCAAATCGATCCCGAAAGCGAGTAATCCTAGACTTACGAGCAAATAATAGATACCAAGAGCCATCCACACAACGTGCAAGAATGATGCAAAGAACTCTAACCTTCTCCAATGAAAACGCGGACGGAGTTCACTTCCCGCACAATGATGCCTTGGTAATTTTAGTGTTGATAGCAAGGTGGGAAATTAAAAGAGTGTTGGTTGACACGGGCAGCTCAACCAACCTCCTGTACTAAACAACATTCCGAAGGATGCGGTTCATTAACGAGTACCATAATATATGATACTGAAAACATTGAGTCCTTAAAAGTTTATCAACTGGAATTGTACCACTTAGAATTATCACACCTCTTGTTGTTTATGATTTTCCATATCCTATAGAGAAATTAAAAAACTTTCAAGTTGGGTTTTGCGGATATGGGGCACCCTTTTCTTATAGAGAAACTAAGTTACATTCGGGTTGGTTTTGCAGAAACGACGTGTTTTGATGCCTAAAAGAGGCTTAATTAATTATTCGTAAGAAAAAAGTGACGTGATTTATGTGCATTAATAGCTCAAAAGTGACTTTTATGTAACTCATATACTTATGAGTATCCGGTGATGCATGTCCTTATGTGATGTGTCCCCACTTAGTAATGGACATGGATGACAGAGAAGTTCTCTTTTATATGAAAGAGGTATACGGGAATGTATGTTTGGTACGAAGGTGGTGCAAATGTGGTGTAGTCTAAGTGACCAATTCATTAAAAACGAATAATATATTTAAGACAAATAATTTATGGACATACACAATTGTACTAATTGATGAATACTAATTGGTTGAGAAATTATATACCTTTTGTTTAAAATCATTCCTTTCAGGATGACAAGTCTACTAACATTAGGCAGGTCAGACTTGTCATGGTTAACATCTACAATGTGAGCATAGGTAAGGTATATATTTACTTTAAGAACCATAGAAATTTATTAGAATGACATGATTGCCTCGTTGAAGAACTGCATGTTTTTAAATTGTTATTTTTCTCTCATGACACATTGGCCTTGTTGAGGAACTACAAGTCATTGAGGTATTATTTTATGGTGTATGTAATTCCATATCATGGCATTGAATTTATTTTTATTTAGATTTTGAGAACACTCATACCAGCTAAATTGCTGACCCAATTGAGCTTTTACTTCTTGGGTACATTCATTAGGAATGTAGCCGATTAGCTTTTCTCGGGTTAGAGAGAGTTTTGGCGTCATTGTTGGCGGATTATTTTATGGGGCAATCATATTCAAATAGTATCTTGGTTATAGTATTTTTTTCTCCTTCAAGTCTTTTATAAATGTTTATGTTGTTATTGAATTTTCGCGTCCCAAATTTTGGGGGAAATGGATTATCCTACGTGGCGTGACATCAAGGATTTTTAGAGTTTGTTGAAATTAATTTGATCTTTTCGTTATGCTTCGTTGTTAAATACAATTAATTTATGATCATTGATGAATTGTTTTCACCGATTACATCGGACTTGAAATCTAGACTAGTCGGTAGTTAGAGTACTCTTTGTTAATGTTTGAAGCATGTTTTAATTAATTATGTTAAATTTGTAATTGTGTGTCCCGTAGCAAGACATTCAATGCTTGGGGCTAGAATTTTACTGAAATTGATTGTAAATTTAGATTAATTATAGATTATTAACGATCACATCATCGATGCAAGAAAAGAATTGATCGTCCCTAGTGCTTTTCGCTTCACGAAACAATGAGTTAGGTTAAACAATTCTCGAAAAACCTATGGTGGATTCAATGTCTTGGTTCACTTCTCAATTGTTTTTAATAATCCAAATTTTATTCCATTAGTTAATTTAAATTAGTCCAAAATATATTTGAGTTTTCGATTGTGCCTTCAGCCTCGTGGGATCGACCCATTTTTTGTTATTGTCTACTAGTTAGATAATCGTGCACTCGCGGTTTAATAATTAGGTTTATTAGCCTATTAATTTAATAGAATCTTCATCAAGTTTTTGGCGCTGTCACCGGGGATTGTAAAGATGTCATCAAAGTCTAGAGTTTATTTTCACTAGTTTGTCGTTTAATTTTAATTTTCATTGTTTACGAACAATGTTAGGAATTACTTGATTATTGGTTTTGTTTGTTATTAGCTTTCGTAAAATTTTAAGGTTAGGAATAAATTTGTTTCTCTTTATTAATTTGAGTTATAATTTGTTGCATTGGTTTTGCAGATAATCATACACAGATATTTATAGGAGTTCTTGTGGAAACGAAGTGAAAATCAGAGGTCGTGAAAAACAGGCAAAAAGAAAATTAACAAATATAAAAAATGTATATATACATATAAATTGCATTGTCATTTACCTTTTAGGTTGCGATTCGCGTCAACACTCTCAGAAGTCGGCAAGTTGTTAGGTGAACAATGTTTATGATTGACAACAACTTGACTTCTAGTCGGCGTCACAAGTAACCCAAAAGAGGTTCACGTTGGAGGTAACTTCTCCCCACTGCATCTGCAAGTGAATTCTGTTGTGATTACTTTGTGTTTTGTTTATTTGTTTTAGTTGCCAGGATTTATTTGAAAATTACGTGTCCTCTCCCGCGGATAGGTTAACCACCATCTATTTTAGAATTGGGAACCTAAGCATTCACTATTAAAAAAGATTTATCAGCATAATTGTTTTGGACAAGTTTGATGCTCACAGGACCCCTATTTGGAAGTTAGCAAGCTTAAAGTAGTAGTGAAGAAACATATCCTGTATTGGAATAGTTATGAAACTAACATTACACTTTGAGCTGAAAAGTGGAAAACAAGGTAGGAACATTTTTATAGTGGCAGATTGATAGGAAATTACCGTGCCTTTCCCACGGGTAGGTAAATTGGATTTCATTAATAGCTAAACTCTAGGTAAAACTAAGTTTTTGTTAGATGTTTCTCTAGAGTTGTTTACCATTCATCTGGTTTGCATATCATTTAGGTTTCGTTTAGGGTTCCTTTGTTTTTATCTTTTTAGAGTTAGATCATCTTCATATAGAGGTTTGGTTTGCATAAAAAAAATAACAAAATTGAACTTTTTAAGGAATGTTAACTTTGAAACTTTGGTGTCTTTTAAGTTATGCATACTTGGGTACGTGATTCTAAAAATATTCTAGTCTGAAAAAATACTAAGAAGTTTTTTGAAGTTCTAGTTACCTTTCTAAGTTCCCCCTCCTTGTCAATTGAAACCAAGGAGATGGCTGATGAGAAGGCATTTAAGGATTACTTTTCTTTCCAACAATGTTCCATCTTGCATTGTCTTACCTGAGAAAATTGCAAATAGCTTTGAACTCAAAACCATCTGTCATCCATCTTTTGCCATCCTTTTATGGTTTTGAGAAAGAAGATCCATATCTTCATGTCAAATAATCTTTTGACATATGTGCTACCCTTATGTACCCAAACTTTTCAGATGATTCGGTATGTCTTAGATTGTTTCCCATTTCTCTGAAAGATAAGGCGAAGTCGTGGTTAGATTATTTAGAGACAGGAACCATCACAACTTGGGATGCTTTTTCAAGAAGTTTTTTTGTCATATATTTACCCATTCATAAAACGAATGCTCTTAGAAGAGATATGTCTACTTTTCAACAAAAAAAGGGGAAACATTTTTATGAATGTTGGGAAGATTAAATGAAATCATTGTTAAGTGTTCCCGGCACGAATTTCAAAAGTGGCATTTAGCTCATTCTTCCAAGATAAGTTAACCCCTCAAAACAATCGCATGATTGATGCCACTAATGGTGGATCACTTATGAAGATGTGTGCTAATGAGATTTGAGACTTCTTTGAAACTCTTTTTGAAAATTCTTAGCAGTGGATTATCCGAAAAATGATTATGATAGTCATAGGGGTGGTATATATGAAGTTAGCGATAAACCTGTTCGTTCCCCTTCTTCTTCGAAGCTTGACGCAATTGCTATGACTATGGCTCAAAAAATTGATGCATTTTCGATAGGAACCAACCACCACATCCCATGAATCTTTCATCTGAAGTCTATGTTGTATTTTTGAGTCCTAGTCATTTCACATCTGACTATTATTTGCAAAATGATTATCGTGCATATTTTGCTGAGCAAATAAATGTTATTCGACGATCTTGTAATAATCCACAATCCAACTATTACAACGGAAGTTTCAGTGTTTCACCATGTGCCCAAATCTCTCCTGGGCCCGTGGCCCACACAAAAGGGGACCAGTTGTCTCCCAGGCTCCTCAAGCTCCTAGCCCAGTTAAGCCTTAGTTCAACAAAGTTCTTCAATCCCATACAAATTGTTGAGAGGAAATGATTATCCGTTTTACGTAGCGCATAGTGCTTGAACATGATTCTCAAGATATATCATAGTTAAAAGCCACAACTCAACACTAGTCTCAAGCCAGCAACAAACTTGCGATAGTTTTGAGTCAGATTGCTTAAGCATTTTCTGAGATATAGTCATGAAGATCTCCTAGTAAATTTGTTTAAAACCCAAAGTGTCAATCCATAATTGATAGTACATCTAAGCCCGAGTCAGATAATGTTTTTGACGTTAATATGATTGAGACTACTTTGCTTCCTGACTCCATTCCCTTTTCCAACTTTTCATGTTGACTCACTTGACGTATGAGTTCCTAGTGACTCATGCATGAAATCTGATTTTCAAATTTCTTTGGAGTCTTGCCTTGACTATTTTCAAGATAGAAATGACCCAAAAAATAGTCAAGGCGTTATCGGAAGATGCATCTAATGAGAGACTGAATGCTAGTGTTAATTCCATGTTTGGGGGTGTTGTTGAGTTGTCTAGCCCATCATATTTGTATAATTCATTTTGTTGTAATAAGCTTATACTACTCGATATATCTATAGACACACCTTTTTTTTGCATATATTTCACATTTACTGACGCTACTTATGTGGATCCCTTTTTAAGTGATGACATCAGTTTCCACCATCTCGTTGTGAAAAAAAATCAATTTTCTGATTTGACACCTGAATTAGGATGTCCATTTCTAGAAGTATGCAAAAATCATTTGTTGGATACCACATTTTGTGACCCCATTATGCTTCAGGTCCCTATGGATTTCCTAGGAATGTGGGTTCATTTGTATTTTCTCTATGATTTTGCATGGTGCCCTCGGAGTTTTTGGAGTGTGTTAGTATATGTCGTGCCGCATGTGGTTGCTTCTTTTTATGGGACTGATCCTCAACTTTTCAAGTTGTTGCTATACGATTCTTTGACACTTTTGATATAGTTTACACCATGGACTCAGTGTCTAGGTTTGGGGGAAAGTGTTCGCTATGTTTTTCCTCTCCATTTTGGGGTACATCATTTGGGAGGGGAAATATATGTCGGGTTGACGACGTTAAACTAAATCCTTCTGGGAGAAAACCTAGCTTTAATTGTTTCATTTTTGTTAGTCTGGATTGATTTTCGAGTTCTTTTTAATTGCAATACACTCGTATTCATTAGCTTCATAACAATTTTGACTTACAATTTGTTCATGCATTTGTTTTCGTTTGTGCATTTACTTTTTTTTTTTCTTGTCATGTATGTGTTTTACCAGTTTCTCGTGATAACTCCATTCTTCTTATGTTTTTGTGTTTTCATTGGCTGATGACCTCTTCGAAATTGGTGAAAACTTCCAAAACTTCACCTTGATAATATCACTCTGACCCTCTTCGTTTCCTTTTCCTCCATTTGTCATGATTTTTTTTTTTATACATTGAGAACAATGTTTGGTTTAGGTTTGGGGGTGGGGTTTATGAAATTTCATGCATTTTTCAAAATTTTGAGCTTAAATGTATTGCACAATTAAATCGATCAATTACTGTATTCTACTCAATCTCCATTGAATATTTAGATATTTAAAAATATTGTAATTGTGAAAAATCTTTTGTATTTGATATGGAAATGCGTTCAAAACCGAAGTTTTGGTGAATTTAAAAAGAAAAATAGTTTTCCTTTCCAATGAAGATAAAATGCTTTCAAGTACTTGATGCTTTTAAATAAGGTTTAAATTGGTATATTAATAAAAAGACATAAGGTTTAATAGTATCTTTATCTTAAATATATTTCATGAGCTTTTTTTAAAACTCAACTATCATTGCACTATATGGCAAGTTAACATAATTTGACATTAATGAGTGAGACATCTAACTTGAAAAGCTTAAAATAATAGTGAAGACTTAAACCTTTTGAGTTTTGAGTTTATTTTTCTTGAGGGTTATTCAATAAACTCTTATTTTTCTTGAGTTTGCATTATCTCGTTCATATCTCATTATTCTTGTTCTCTTATTGATTGTGATGATACATCAAAATATACCAAACATCACAGTCATACATGTGGCGTAAAGATCCATCAGAAGAATACAACGCCCAATCTATTGGGTCAGCTCGTAAAACCCAAAAAAAATGAGGCCAATTATAAAGGCCCAGATTAGGCCCACCACTAAGGAGATGTAAACAAGGCCTGAATCCAGGCCTAGATGATTCAGAGTCCGAGTCCAGGCCTGATACACGTTCTCTCATAAAGAAGAAGAACGTTGCACTAAGAAAGAGTCGTGGAGGGAATTACGCCCACATGAATGCATCTTTATTAAGGAGGAGACTGTTACAAGAAACATCTCCTTCCGTAGTGCCTCACATGCTTAAGTCACGCAGAGATCTAACCACGACCATTATAAAAGGTAAAGGGAACATTCGACAAAGGTATGCAACTTTAACTAAGTTTCGTTCAGATTTACATCATTCTTCCAACAAAGTTACTGACTTGAGCATCGGAGTGCCTTCGACCACCAAAAAGGTGGTCATTGGCAGTCTAACCATTGCTTTGCAGGTCAAACTCACAGGAGGATGATTTTTGGACACATCAGATTGTTTTGAGAATGACAGTAAAACTAAATCATTACATTAAAACTTCTTGATTTATTTAGTTGAGATGTCATAATACCGACCCGAGCTTAGGAAGTGATATAGGTATTTTTATTTGAACCATTCTCTAGCCTTTTGGCCTACACAGTAATAAATATTTTTTGCAGCCCTTTGAGCATTTGGATAACCTTTTTCTTTGCTAACTCATTTTCCAATACCTACTCCAATTATAGAGTAATACCCCAAATTATTTTTTTTACCCAATTTCTCTGAGAATGTGTATGGTTAGACATATGTTTGGGATTGGCAAATAGAACGAGCTAAATCTAAATATTTCATGAATGCTCTAGGTTGAAATGTTTTATTATGTACAAGGGGAAATCATGTCCTAAAAAAAGGGAAAAATTGTTGCTTCAAACGAAAAATATGAAGCAAAACTGGGACGGAAGAAAATTCGGTGTACAACATTTATTTATTTTTCAGTGCCCTATGTGTTTATTAAAAGGATTATACATTCTCATAGAATTTTTGTATATCATTTTTCATTCTTGTTAGCCATAATCAAACCCCATTATAGCCTAATAAAGACTTAATTAATCTTAAGTAAAGGTTCGGTCTGTAGATTTGGAGATTGAATAGACAAGAACTATGATGTTTGAACCAACATTCTAAAAAATAATTGATATTCATGTCCATGAGTCCATATTCACACTACAAAAAAAAAACCCTTTAATAGCGTTTCAAAAATGCTATGGTAGGATACCATAGCGTTTTAGTAACCGCTATGTCTGCCGCCGCTATAATAGACCCTGGGTCTATTATAGCGTTTTAAAAACGCTATGGTAGAATCATACATAGATTTTTTTTTTTTTTTTTTTTTTTTTTTTTTGCTATCAAATGACTTTTCATTACATCTTATAAGTTTGAGAAGCAGTTCACGCAAAAATTATTACTACCTTCTTCAAGGATATGCTTTTTGACAATTGGACACATCATGTGATTCTATAGCACCATAAATTATTGAACAAGATTCAATCTGCCTTCAACTACATGACAAATTACAAGAAACCAAAAAACCTATGCTGCATTGCTTCACATTTAAATTGTAAAAGAGAAAACTTCAACAATAGAAGAGAAGAACTGACAATCCACTATACGAAAAATGACCAAGCTATGTCCTCAGCATCACAATTTAGGTGCTTCATAAATTAGCATATTCTAACACAAAAATAATTCTGAATGAAACAACCTAATCTCGTAGTACACAACTACAAAACACTAACATCTGAAAAGCCCCAAACCATTATCACTCAAAACTGGGTAAAGAATTAACTCCTTAATAGGGAGTCTATTGCCGGTGCCGGTTTGTACTACAGTAGCAACTCTGCAATTTGTATTGCATTTAGAGCAGCTCCCTTCCTTATTTGATCGCCACAGACAAATATGTCCAACCTGTTTAAGATAGAAGCTCCTTGTTATCAGAAATTGTAGTAAAAAAAAAAACTACTGACAATAGTTGATTGATTCCTAAATCTGCCTTACCCATGATTTCCCTCCTGAGACAGATCTCGGCGTATCCTACCAACTGCCACATCGTCTTTGTTTGATACCTGAATCCAAAGAAAAAACAGACCTTTCAATTCACAAAAAACTATGCCATGGCTTGCAAACATGTATGTATGAATGTGAGAGAGGGACCTCCAATGGAGTCGGAAAGTGATTGGATGCCCGGTCATCGATAACAACTACACCAGCAGCTTTGCTGAGGATATCCCTTGCTGTATCCTGACAACATATACAAAAAAGTTAATAAGTGCACCAAATAGAAGCTTTAAATATGATGTTGGTTTATCTTTTATAAGAGCTCTAATTGCAATGCTTTACTAACAACATGAGACCATATGAACCTTCATATAGGACAAAAAAATTATGACATCAATCTACAAACATACATATAATTGTCAAAATTATGTGGCCCCTGCCCTTCTATGTATGTATTGTGACATCAATCTACTAACCATACAGAATAAACTCTCAACAGAAATATTGGCTTCTATGCACTATCTTCACCATGGTTAATATGGCGCACTGGTGTTTGGATACAGCAGAGCTTTTATCAGAAAATACTAGAGCCAAATTATGACATGAATTTTTTTTTTTAAAATAAGCACAAAAAAAAAACTCACCTAGCATTTGCTTTTCTCTTCTCTTATAAGTTGCAGGGTACATCTTCAAGAGAAAGAAGTGGAGCAACTGACAGATGCTAGGGAAATGATAATATGGGAACCTACATATAGGACAGTGTGATTTTGAGATGCCACTCATGGTTCTATGGATGCACCAAAAACAAGAAATGTGTCCACATGCTGCAAGGAAAAAAGAAATAAAATTAACAAAGGCAATAAATTCAATTTAAGATACAAGGCAGTTGCAACATTCTCTTACCTAGTACAACTGGCTTGTAAAGAAGATCCCTGTAAATTTGATGAACATTTCCATTAGCTACTGCACATTGTAAATATTGCAAAAGATATAAAAAGAAAAAAAAAATCCAGAAAGATAGGTGGAAAATGACAACAATAATAAATAAAGTGGAAGTGTAATATTAACTATTAACATTGCAAAAATCAACATACAAGCATTCATTGATAAGATCTTCGTCTCAAGCAAAAACATGAGAAAATAAGGAGGAGTACCCTTTTCTCCTTCAGATGCCAGCGAAGCGCGAGCCGACACCACAGCTATTGGGTTGGATGCTCCACCCACAGGCATAAATGAACTCAAACATAAGTGTCCAACCTTCTTTCCCTCATCATCAACCTGCGGTTTCAGCTTTCCCTTTGGCTGTTTCTCCATTGTTTTGCTTTGTTCATCCTGAATAACAAGAAGGGAAGTAGTTTTTTTCAAAACCTTGGCACCACCCCATGCAGGGCCCTCAATTTTTGGAGTAGCCGGTGGGGGAGGAGCAACATCTTTGGGAACATCATCAAGTGCTCCACTCAAGAACATGGACAGACCACCTTTCTTCTTCTTCTTGGATACAGCAGGTGATGCTGGCTTAACATTACCAATTTGAGGAGCATCTTTCTTACCAATTTGAGGAACATCTTTCTTAGGAGTACGAAAAGCAACACCTTCTGATATCTGTTTGTCACCAGTTTCTTCTAACTCCTTGTCTTGCTCCTAAACAAAGTCAAATGCAGCTTGATAAGTAATCTGCATGTATAAAATAAGTACTTTGTTCAAATCATAAGAAGGAAAGGGGAAGAAACTATGTTCATTTAACAATGTTGACAAAAAAATTACCATTCCCTTTCAACCAAGATCGTTCCAGCTAGAGTTGAAAGCACACCAATTGCTCCAGAAAGATTGGTTACAATGACAAGTGAAATGAATATTGCCAAATCCGTCCACCTCAAGCCCGAGTAGACCAATAATGATATTACTGTGCCTCCCGCCACCACAAAAGAAAAATTTTGAGTGAACAACCAAATCCGGAGAACCTACGAGATGATAACATTCCAATGTAAGCTTAACAAATTCAGATGATAATACATGAGTACTGAGGGTATTTACGAAAAGAATGAATGATATCAGAAAACCTCACTAACCTGCATGTATGTCAATCTATCCACCCATTGTCCAACAATAGAACCAAATAATGCAGTAGAGGCAGATTCGACAACACCATAGACAGCGGCAAATAATAGAGAATCCGGCCACACACTTATCATGTATAAACCAACAGAGAATTCCCACATCCTGAGAACAAGAAACAAAGTAGTATGTAAATGGGTGAATTAATTACTCATCTGGATGGTATACAAGAAGTAGCAACAGTTAATAGCAATCCCATGACAATGTCTTCTATTCCAATTGAAGTGAACCTTTCAATGATTCTTCCAAAACAAAAAAGTCCCACCCAACAAAACACACCCTAAGTTCTTTTCAATTTCGGAATATTGATCACACTAAGAACACAACTAGTTACACAAGCATTCAAATTCAGGCATAACCCTTATTTGACTAAAGTGAGTCAAATCAGTTTTTGCAGACACAAAAAGAAGAAAGAAAAATCAGTTCTACCCTGAATCAAGTTTACTTGTACAAGAACAAGTTTGGGCATGTAACGGCGACAACCACATCAAGGACTCCATCAGCAAATCAAGTGGGATTTATTCAAACAATCTAATGGAACCCAACAATTTTGAAATGTCTAGCATTATAAAGAAGAGAAAAATTCACACTTCTAAATGCATCATTTTAATTTGTAAAATGTACAGATAGGGGAGAAAGAGCAAAACCTTGTACACCATCTTGCAACAAAATGGCCTGCATACAAATTTAGGATGTGAGGACTTAAAAGAAGGTTTTTGTTCATGTGGCTCTGGGCGGTGGATCGCGTAGTGCACCCATCCTCTGCTTTGCTGCACTCCAATCGCTCTCCATTCGTTCTTTTTTTTTTTCATCAAATCACAATCAGATCCTCAATTCGATACTCCTCAGAAAAAAAATAAACCCCTAGAAATCAAGAAACTTACCTCAGAAAGAAGACGGTTCTTTGGAAGAAGTTTCGCCACTTCTGAAGGAAGAACCACATGCCTGAAAAACACACACAAACAAAAAGCTTCAAATTTTTTTGTTTATTTGTTTACAACAATATAAGGGAGAAGGAAGAGTGGTCTTTTTACCTGTACTCGAAGGTGTCATCGAAATACTTCTCGGAGTACTGAATCTGCCCCATTTCGCGTCGCTTAACTGATAAAATCTTAAGGATTGTTCGCTTTTTCTGAATATCTGCAAGACAAAATCGAAGAAGAATTACGACACAGTGACGAGAAGAGTTCAGATTTCGAAAACCCTAAAACCGAAATTGGGGAAAGAGAGAGGAAATGCCTGGAGGAGTGAAAAGAGCAGTGTTTGAGAAAGCGAGCGTGAGAGAGAGGTGATTTTTTCTCTTTGGATCGATCTCTCTTCCTCGCTCTCTCCCTTGATCTCTCTCCCTCAATCTGGCTCTCTCCCTTGCTCGCTCTCTCTCGGATCGATCTCCCTCCCTCGCTCTCTCTACCCTCTCCCTGTATTCCTTAATGAAAGAAATTGGAATTGGGTGCATGTTTTGTTAGAGAGTCGAGGGATTTTCTAAACTTCCAATTGAAATTCGAGTGGCGCCATAATTTTCATTTCCCGCTTTCAGTTCTATAGCATTTTTTATTGTAATCCTATTAAAAGAAGGCTTTTCATAGCACAAATTGAAAAAACGCTATATTTATGTGCTATTAAAGGGCACTTGTGTTGTAGTGTCAATTTATTATTTCAAAAGTCTTTTGTTATGATAATTATTTGGGAGATGTTTGTGTTTCCATAATTTACTCTTTTCCTCACATATAAACAGAGTGACAAATACCCAATTCCTAAGTGCTTTATTTTTAAGTGACATGAGAGATTTGTAATCGAACTGTGTTTTCTAAACATTATCTAGTCGTGTCTTCATTGTAAAATGGATATTCATGTTGATAATAAGGATATGCACACGCACACTTCGAGTTGAGAATGATGATGAAATTTATTTAACCTTTGGACACTATTAAATTGTTGTCAAAGTATGTTGATATACTAAGGTGACATTGCTAGTTTGTTGTTTTTCTTGAAAATTTTGGCAATTAGATTATTACTCTGAGGAAAATAAAGGAAAGTGACAATGTTTTTGAAATTTTGTAGAAAAATAGGTTTTCTTTTATTGAGACAATAATGTTAGTGGGTAACAATTCTGGAAACCCTTAAAAGAATTCATTGTCTACTAGATGTAATCTAGAGGTTCAAATCCTTGTTGCATGTTTAAAGTAAGTGCAATCGATGATCCCTACGAAAGTGAGTTAGGATTTTATTTTTGTTTACTGCTCGAGGACTAGCAAAATATAGGTTTGGGGTATTTGATATTCACGTAATTTATACATAAATTGCCTAGTAACTTATATCTGTTAGTATTTCAAGTATTGCATCTGATTCTATTTATTTCGGTTTTATGTTTTTGTAGGATTTAAAGCTTAAATGATGAAATCACATTAGTGTGGCAAATTTGGAAGCATACAAAGTGATGGTTTTGGTAAAATTGCAAGGTGTTACTAGAATTGGAATCTAAAACCCAATTCTACCAAAGAAGAACTAAGTTTATTTCCTACTTGAATTAACCTAAGCCCAAGCTCAACCTAAATCCACAAAAAACCTATTTATTCTCCCATTCTCCACACAAAACTCTCTATCTGGCTAGGGGCGCTGGCGGCCACAGAGAGTAGCCTCCATCCCTTTCTTCTCTTTTCCATTTCGACCTTCTTATTCCATTAACAACTAACAACTAAACACATAGATCCACCATCACCCTATCCTTCCTTTGTTCTTTCTCGCCTCCACCATCTCGACATCTCATTTTTCCTTCCTCTTTCTTTCATCCTTCGTAAACCACATTACCTCTTGTCTGTATCACACCTTCCTCTCCATCTCCCTCCATGTCGCAACTTCTCTTCTTCTACTAACAGACCAGCAACCACCATCTCATCACAACCCCATCAGCTCCATCACATCTGCAACATAGTCCATCTCGCAACCCTCCCTCTCGTATGATCTCTCCTTAGACCAGCCACAACGCTATCTCACCGTAGCATCCATTTCACGCCAACATCTTGCACATCGTAGCTTCTACTCCATGCTGACGCCACGGATGAAGCAACACAAAGTAGTGAAGAAGAAGAAAGGAGGGAAAAGTTTTTAAAACTTTCTCTCCTCACACTATTGGCACCACACATTTTATTTTGCGCCATCACGTAGCAACCACATACATTGGTGAATCGCGTTTGTTGAAGAGGAGGATGAGATATAGTTGACCAAAGCCACAACCATGATCACCTACACCAAGAGATTCTAAATCTCACGTAGAGGCGAAGAAGAAACCATGGGTTTCTAGAATTTGTTGAATTTAATTAGTTGTTTTCGTTATGCTTCATTGTTAAATACAATTAATTTTTGAATATTGATGAATTGCTTTCACTGATTATATCGGACTTGAAATCTAGACTAGTCGGTAGTTAGAGTACTTTTTATTAATATTCGAAGTACGTTTTTAATTGATTATGTTAAATCTGTGATTGTGTGCCGTAGCAAGACATTCAATCTAGGGGTTTAGAATTTCGCCAAAACTGATTGTAAATTTAGATTAATCATAAGGTTATTAACGATGACATATGTCTTCAATTCTCGTGGGCTTGACCCGTATTTCCTATTGTCTACTAGTTAGATAATCGTGCACTTGCAGTATAATAATTAGGTTTTATTAGCTTATTTATGTTAGTAAAATCTTCATCAATTCTTTTGTTCCATTTGTATGGGTTGGTGCCAACATTGTCATTTATAAAGTTTGATTTATTATATTAATGTTCACTTTGATCATCTATATTTTATTCGTGAATGAATCCAGTTGAATAGTGAGAAGCCGATTGTTGTCCATTTTCTTCAAATTGAAGATCTGGAAAAAAGGCATCGGATAATAATTTCTTGTGGTTGGTAAGGGAGCAGTATTTGAAGTAGTCGAGTTTGCTTGTAATTTCTCAATTTTGATATTATATTGTTAAGATGAATCGAAGTCTTTTGGAGTTGTTGGATGTAAGAGGACATTATTTGCTTTGAAGGTATCTATTTTGAAGTTCCTACAACATTAATATCTAATTGTGCTAACTTTTGGTTAATTTGATCAATTAAATTTGTTTGTGAAAATATTGTTCCTGTTTCTATTATAGATACCTTAAAACGTGGTTTGGCCTATTGTTTGTAATAATATATTAGTATAATTATTTTAGTTTTCATGTGTTTGTATTTGTTATAACATTAAGGTTTGTTAAGTAATTGTATTCATACCATTGGAAGAAAAGCATATTAATTTGTAGTTTTTCACAAAACTCATAAAACTTTTTCCTAAATTATTTTTCTCCTCCTAGTTGTGTTTTGAATAAAACTCAGTTATTTTATTAGCATTATATTTTTCAAATAAAACTCAGTTATTTTATGGTTTTAAGAACTATTACATTATTATTATTATTTATTTATTTTTGAAAGAAAATTGTGTATCCTTTTTCACTATCTAATTTTACTTGAGCACTAATTTGAGTTTTCATTATTTTATAAGTTATTCTATATCATATCCAAAGGTTTCAAAGTTTTAAAATATAATTAATTTGTGCATTTATCAACTGCATTTTTTTAATTGAGAAAAAGGGAGTATAATGTTTATAATAGTAATGTTTACTTTGCTTATTTTAAGTTTAAAGAGATTGATGCATTTTATAACTTATGACCTTACAAGTTGAATTCAAAAGAGAACTAGTTTAGGGAAAAATTATGATTATGCCTATTTTGCTTTTTAGTACCAAAGATATAGAAAAAACACTTTTCAGGAAAGCCCCATGTTGTTACATAAAATTATCGAAATTCTAGCTGGCCTGGGAAAAACCAGCGAGGTTGCTGCTTGGGGGGCGAATTTACACTTTTGCCCCCCTCTTTAACAACCTTTGGAAAAGGTGTTTAAAAAGGGGAGGGGGCAAAAGTGTAAAATTCCCCCCCAGGCAGCAACCTTGCTGGTTTCCCAGGCCAGCTAGAACAATCCGAAAAATTATGTCTCCTCTTTAGTCCAACTAATTGTTTGGCAACAATTGGATGAATTGTAATCAGCAGTTTTCTATTGACTCAACCATTAGGGTCCGAGAATCATGATCGCGCCAATCTCATTTTTTTTTTTTTTTTTTTTTTTTTAAAGTATATTCCATCTTTAGTTATTTCTTTTCTTCGATAGCTTATGTTGACGAATATCACCTACATGTAAGATTAATTCCTACAACCTAAGGATATCTAGTACAACATAAGATCTTTTATTATGTAACTCCCATGATTTTAGGTTCTGAGTTAAGGTAACTTCGTCCACACCATGAACCACTAGGTTCACACGACTCTCATGAGGCGAAACCTCTGGTCAAATCAGACAAGCTTAGTCAGCCAACACTGATGAAGATAGCTTTTGGTTCACCCCGACACCTAGTCTGCTTAGCGCAGACATCGATGGTTTAGAAAGTTGGAGTCTAATCAGCGCTGCCACGCCTGGTGACGAAGACTTGCCAGGGATCACTGTTCCATTCGCGATCAGTGTTTGCCAAACCTAATCAGGTAAGCCTAGCTAGTGACGATCGGCAACGAAGGCTTCTTATGAAAACCTGGATTTGTATCCCCCACTACGAGGGTGTAGATAGTCTGGAAGGTGGGAGCCTAGTCAATCCCGAACTGATTCCGATGGCTCGCCACGGGACCACTGCATTTAAGCGTGGCCGCCAAATCACCAAACTTAGACTTGTAGCCCGCACTGCGAGGGAGTAGATAGTCTAGAAGGTGGGAACCCAGTCAGCCACAACCTGATTCTGACGGTTTGCCACGGGACCACTGTTTTTCAACGTGGCCGCCGAACCCTCCCAAATTTGTAGCTTGGTGCATTCAGGTGTAGATAATTTGGATGGTGAGAGCCTAGTCAGTCCCGAACTGATTTTGATGGTTTGCCACGGGACCACTGCTCTTCAACTTGGTCGCCAAACCTCTCTCGAATTTGTAGCCCCCACCGTGTGTGGGGGGGGGGGGGTGTAGATGGTTCGAAAGGTGGGAGCCTAGTCAGCCTCGAACTGTATCCGACGGCTTGCCACGGGACCACTACTCTTCAGCCTGGTCGCCAAACCTTTAGTCCCCGAATTTTTTGACTGCTTTGCTCGATCATAAATAATTCGGAAGGTGGAAGCCTAGCTAGTCTCAAACTAATTCTAAAGGCTTGCCACGGGACCCCTCCTCTTCAGCCTTGTCGCCAAACATAAATCCAGTTGAACCAGCGCCTTCACGCTCAAACGGACTAACATTCTAATATTCGTGATGTCCATTTGTGCCGATACAAAGATCGTATAGCCAGTGCCCAAATAAAAGCTATTTAGGATGCCAACCCGAGCTTACGACGCCTGACTCGGTGCGAACCCTCTGACACGTAACACCTCATTAGCAATCAAATTTAATGATACTAAAAACCAATTCCATCGGTTCATCTTCAAACAAAATTTTAATCCATGCATAAACCATTTTATTTGGGAATGCTTTCATTATGTGATCAAACAAAATCCTTTTTATATTTAAACTTCTTAACTCATCTTCCGAAGTGAATAGTAAAAAGTCTACTTTCAACTCTAACTTTACTTTTTCATTTTGCCCTCCCTTATTCTTAATAATTACATGTAAAACCATAGACCAATGAATACTTTTAGGGGTATTTGTGTCCTTTAATTGAAAAAAATACGATTACAATTTTTTACACTTTTGCTCTTTCAAATTCAAATTATTTATAATCAAACTCAGTCCCTCTCAATATTCATTAATTACACCTAAGCTCCTGACATAATTTATTTGAAGCTCTCAAATTATCTATAAATTATAAATAGATCCTTACAAATGGAAAACACTATTACACATTTTTACAATTTTACCCCCCGAAGTTAAATTATTTACAATCAAAACCGGCCCTGTAAACATTCAATAATTATACGTAAGCCCCTAATATAATTTATTTGAAACTCTCCAATCATCTATAAATTATTAAAAAAAAAACCCTTACATCTAACAATCAGAACCAGCCTCTCAAACATTGATTATTTATCCCTATACCCCTAATGTAAATTATATTTGAAGTCTCTTATTTATTTATAAACTATACATATGCCCTGAAAATTATATATAATTATTTTGTTTAGAAATCCAGTAATATTTTTCTTCTTCTTATTATTGAATTGTTGTAAAATAATAAAAAATACTGAATATCCGCACACGTAGAGCGCGTTGACACCCTAGTTACCATAAATTGTGTTTATTCACCATTATGTCCTTGTGTGTGCTAATGAAGTGGATGACCAGAAACACGTGTTCTGGAACTGCCCTATTGTTGTTGAAGTATGGCATGTTAGTAAGCTAAGGGGAATTTATGTTGCTCCCTTTCATGATTCTTTTAAGGTAGCGACTATTTGGCACCACAACTTACTCTCACTCACACCACCCATCTAAATTTCTCTTTCCCACACCACTGTTCTTTTTCACACCACCTATAAAAAGAAAAACCTAAATTTTTCTCCCCTCCCAAATTCAAAACAATTGACAGCTCCCTCTCCGCTCCCAACTTTCTCTTTTCTCACCACCACCCTTATTTTTCCAACATCATATTCTTCTATGATCTTCTTCTTCTCTCATTTATTTTCTTCTCTTCCCTCCCCATCTCGGGGCAGCCCCAAAGCACCCCTCACATATTCCCTCCATTATCTCAAATCAAAATTGAAGACAAAGTCAAAAAAGCACAAAATCTGGAGCCTTTACAAGATCTCCACCTTGATTTCACCATCGCCCCTCTCCCTCCCCTTGCGCACACTATTTTTTTGTCATCCGCAACTAAGAGTTTTCCACTCGCAGGTACCTTTGCGAGGGTCAAAGTTTTTTGCCCTCGCAACAACCTGTGCGAGTAGGGAACTTATCCTTGCAAGGTCTGCCGCGAGGGGAAGAAGAGGGAGAGGAGCGGCGGCATGTGCAAGAATAAGAAATAGTGGGAGAACTAGGAGAAGGGAAGGAGGATAAGAAGAAAATGGAGAGGGGAAGGAGAAGAAGAATATGGAGAGGGGTGACAGTGGTTGTCGTTCAATTTCCTCTATTTCTCACCATCGCCGATCGTCTCTCACCGTTCCTCGCAATCGATTACCCCCTTCCTTGCTACCCCTTCCAGGTTGTTGTTGTTGTTGTTGTTCTTGTTCTTAAGAAAGAGAGGGTGAGAGAATAATAAGAAGATGCTTAGTGGTTTTTATGGGTGGTGTGAGAGAGCTTGTAAATGGTTTTAAAAAAAAAATGGGTGGTATGGGTGAAATTAAGTTGTGATGCCAAATAGGTGCTGCCTTCTTTTAAAGCATGGGTTAATTCTTGGTTTACTATTATTGCTACCACTTAAAATACTAAGAAATCTCAAAGATTTACTATTATTTTTCTTGCAACCACTTTATGGCATTTTTGGAAAGCTCGTAATTCATTCATTTTCCAACAACTTGCTATAGTACCTCAAACTGTTGTTATGGGAACCTATAATGATGCCATTATGTATACCAATAAAGATTCCCTCAAAAAGATGAAAACACAATCTACCTTTCGTTTTAATTTCATGGACACCTCTTCCCAAGGATTGTGATTTAGTTTTTCGAGGTAATTTCGGTAAGTTGATTTTAAGAATTTTTTTGTGAAATTTTCCGTTGTGTATAGAAAAAACGTAAAGACTTCGATTATAATTTAAGTATTTTAAACTCTTACAAATTACATAAAGTGTACCACGAGATTCGTAATGTCATACAAACTACATATTGCATAAGAATTTATATTCACCATCGCCCCTCTCCCTCTTTTCCTTCCCCTTGCGCACACTATTTTTTTATCATCCGCAACTAAGAGTTTTCCACTCGCAGGTACCTTTGCGAGGGTCAAAGTTTTTTGCCCTCGCAACAACCTGTGCGAGTGGGGAGCCCATCCTTATAAGGTCTGCCGTGAGGGGAAGAAGAGGGAGAGGAGCGACGACCTGTGCAAGAATAAGAAAGAGTGGGAGAACTAGGAGAGGGGAAGGAGGAGAAGAAGAAGATGGAGAGGGGAAGGAGAAAAAGAATATGGAGAGGGGTGACAGTGGTTGTCACTCCATTTCTTCTATTTCTCACCGTCGCCGGTCGTCTCTCACCGTTCCTCGCAATTGATCATCCCCTTCCTTGCTACCCCTTCCAGGTTGTTGTTGTTCTTGTTCTTGAGAAAGAGAGGGTGAGAGAAGAATAAGAAGATGATTAGTGGTTTTTATGGGTGGTGTGAGAGAGCTTGTAATTTAAAAAAAAAATGGGTGGTATGAGTGAAAGTAAGTTGTGATGCCAAATAGGTGTTGCCTTCTTTTAAAGCATGGGTTAATTCTTGGTTTACTATTACTGCTACACTTAAAATACTAAGAAATTTCAAAGATTTACTGTTATTTTTCTTGCAACCACTTTATGGCATTTTTGGAAAGCTCGTAATTCATTCATTATCCAACAACTTGCTATAGTACCTCAAACTGTTGTTATGGGAGCCTATAATGATACCATTATGTATACCAATAAAGATTCCCTCAAAAAGACGAAAACACGATTTACCTTTCGTTTTAATTTCATGGACACCTCTTCCCAAGGATTGTGATTTCGTTTTTTCGAGGTAATTTCGGTAAGTTGATTTTAAGAAATTTTTCGTTGTGTATAGAAAAAACGTAAAGATTTCGATTATAATTTTGAAGTTATCAATATAAGTTAAGTATTTTAAACTCTTACAATTTACATAAAGTGTACCACGAGATTCGTAATGTCATATAAACTATATATTGCATAAGAATTTATATAACCAAATTTTAATATTAAACTAAAATTATAACGGGTTAAAATGTACCGACATTGATATTGATATAATGAAAAAAATAAAAATTTCGATTTCGAAAGAAATTCGATAACTAAAAGAAAAGAAAATTTTCGACATTTTTTGAGAAATCACATTCCTTCCCTCTTCCTATGAATTGGTTTGCATTAAATATGGATGGACCCTCTTTAGGGAACCCAGGTCCAAGTGGAGCAGTATGGATAATCCGCAACTCTGCAGGGGCTGTGTTGTTGGACAAAGCTACTTTTTAGGCCTTACAACAAATATTATTGCATAAGCAATGAGCATGTTTTATGGAATCTATTATGTTGTTTATGCTAATCAATGCAACCTGATAATTCAAATTCAAAGTACTCACAGGTTTTGCTAGTATCGATTCACATGCACTCAGCACCAATATCGACTAAGACGCCCACAAGGCTACTACTGAAGAACTCGCTGTTGAAGGCAACAATTTCAGAGATAAGGAAGTTGCTTCCCCGACTACAGACTTCACCCTGAAGCACGGCTTCTGAGAGGCGAATCGTCGGGCTTATCACCTCGCCAAACAAGCTGCTAATAGGACTTTGTTATGATATTTTTATTGTACCTCCTTTGAAGGACCTCGCCTCAATTCTTCTATCTAATGCTCGAGGCGAAATCTACGTAGTATGTACTAAAGTTTCTACAAAAAATAAATAGCAATTTTTCGAAAAAAAAAATGTATTTACAAATCTAAAACACTCAAAATACCATTGCCTTCCCCATGTAGTATTTTCATCAAGTGAATCAACCGAGACTTCACAATTAAGCAAGCATACATGCGTAATCTTTTGTGCCCAAAACTCTAGGTATTGAGGTATTCAATCATATTTCTTCGTTGAATTAAGTAGTCATTAGTTTTTCTCAATCTGTAAAAACAATGGTCGATGCATTCAGTGTTTTTGATGAAATGGTAGGAGCCTAGATTGGGTCTTCCAAAAATAACACGAATATGATATCATGAAGAGAAAAAAAAAATTGTGAATCCACCGACGTATCACAAAATTACAATTGATGAAGCCGAGATTTGGAGAGGGGTTGGGTTAGGTGCACTCTCTTGTCAGAGTGAGTGAATAAACAAAAAGGATGAGGAGGGACACGCTCTATGTGATTGGATATTGTCTTTTTAATTTTATTACAATAATAAGAAAAAATATTATTATATTTCTAAGAAAAAAAAAAAAAAAAAAAAAAAAATATATATATATATATATATATATATATATATATATATATATATATATATATATATATAATACCCTGGGTATATGTATAGTTTATAAAAATGCTTCAAATAATTTATGTTAAAGGCATTATTATCATCATCAAAGTCCATTTTCGAGATTTTCGGGGTCGGTTACATGGATTTTGGTTCTCCAAGAGCAATGCGAACTTCCCACATATTCTCGCCTAATCCAAACTCAATGATATCTTCATTCACCGCCTTCATCCAAGTTTTCAACGGTCGTCCCCTCCGTCTACACCCTCCATTAACTTGCCAATCTAGACATTTTTCTAATTGATGTTGTGCTTTGTCTCATCCGCACATGACCGAATCAAGTTAAACGTCTTTTTCTAATTTTGTCCTCTATGTGCGCTACACCTAAGTATCTCCTAATTCTTTCATTTCTAATTTTATCTTTACGAGTTTTACCACACATCCACCTTAACATACGCAATTATGCTGCTGCCATCCTATGCGTATGTTGTCCCTTAGTAGCCCAACATTCTGAACTGTATAGCATGGCTGGTCGAACAATTGTCTTATAGCATTTCCCTTTTAGCCTTGTAGACATCCTTCTATCTCATAATACTCCTGACGCCATTCTCCATTTCAACCAACCAGCTTTAATCATATGGTCTACATTTTCTCCAATAGCTCCATTTTTTTGAATTATAGATCCTAAATATCGAAAAACCTCACACTTTGGGACCTCTACACCTTCGATCTCAATTGCATTACTTCTCCCTCTTGGTTCACACCCAAAGTTGCACACTAAATACTCTGTCTTCGAACGGCTAATTCTAAAACCTTTACTCTCTAAAGCCTCCCGCCACTTGAGAACGAATAATTATACCTAGGCATATGTATAAATAATCAATGTTCGAGATGTTGGTTTCGATTGTAAAAATATGAAATGTGGAGGACAAAATGAGAAATTCAAAAGTTAGATGTAAGAGTTTTTTTAAAAATAATTTATAGATAATTGGAGACTTCAAAATTATATTAGGGGCTTAGGTATAATTATTGAATATTTACAGGGAGCTGATTTTGGTTGTAAATAGTGTAACTTTGGGAGGGTAAAATTGTAAAAATGTGTAATAGTATTTTCCATTTGTAAGAGCTTATTTATAATTTATAGATAATTTGAAAGCTTCAAATAAATTATATTAGAGGGTTAGGTGTAATTAATGAATATTGAAAGGTGCTGGATTTGATTATAAATAATTTGAATTTGAAAGGGCAAAAGTGTAAAAAATGTAAAAATATTTTTTCTATTAAAATACACAAATACCCTTGAAACTATTCATTGATCTATGGTTTTACATATAATTATTAACAATAAAATAGGGCAAAATAGGAAAGTAAAATAAAAATTGAAACGCATATTTTTTACTATTCACTCGGGGAAGATGAGTTAAGAAGTTCACATTTTTGTAAGTTCACATTTTTGTAACTTCCATCTTCTCCAATGCAAATTATGCCTGCAATAGAAAACAAAGGCGGTGCACGGAAGAAAACAAAGGCGGTGCAAATATCCAACAACACAGTACAGCCCGTAAAAAAGAAACGGAGGACTCGAGAGGAGAGGGTGAAGGAGAGGCAGCAGCAAGCATGGACGAGCAAGAGTTTCGTCGCGTTCTAAGCCTCTTTTCCATTGTTCGATCTCGTGACTATTGTGTAAGTATTCCTCCTCCTCCTCACCATTTCATTATCTTGATTTTAATTGTTATATATAAATTTCTAACTTACACACATGCATCTCGACCATTTTCACTATCTTGATGAAATCCAACTTTACCTCTGAAGGAGGGTTCTTTTGGATTCTTTTTTAAAATCAAATGGGGGTTTCAGGAAAGTCAAAATTTTATGGAACCCATATTATGCTTTTGTACACTTTTGGTGTATGGGATGGGGTGGGTGGGTTTTTTTTTTTTTTTTTTCAACTCATTTGTTTTTGTGGTGTTCTACTTCAGGTTCTTGACTCGAGAGGAGCAAATAGTGAGGTGGGTTCATTCACAACCCTTTTGTAACGATTTTTAAGTTGTTAAGTTTATGAAAAAGTTATAAGCATTTGGTCATTCAATGTAATAATTGTTGAGTCAATGGCAGATTAAATTGGTTGAGGGAGACAAAAGAGAAACCAAAGCTCCAGGAATGGACCTTGAAGGTATTCTGCTATTGGAGTACCACTCAGATTTACTTCTTTTGTGTGTTTTTTAAACGATATCAATCCCCATATTGTATTTGTTTGAAATCCGTAGATGGACTAAACTATTAGCTCCTGCAATTGATGATTTACAAGTTATGCTAAAAATTCATGAGCATTATCTGTTACATTGTCATTATATAGTGGTGATTACATGAGTTTCTTTTCAACAGATCCATTTTGGGAGAAATTAAAGTTGGCTGCAGAGGCGAATGTACGTTTTTGGTTCTTGTCATGCCATTAATTTTCATACTGCTCATTGTTTTGATGGAAATTGCTTACATATTATGTTACCATTATTGAATAGTAGTTGCATGTAGAGTTTCATCAAGAAAGCATGCGAATCTAGATCCTCTATAGGGTTTTCAATATAACTCGAAATATTTGTTACATCTGTCCTTTTCAGTATCAGTTGTCTATGGGACTAAAAGGTATGTTCTTTGAATATGATCAACTTCACATAGATATGGTTCTCTAAACTAGAAATCTGGATGTCGGTGGTGTAACTAGGATTGAGTAAAAACTGTCATCCTCAGTCATGGTGAGTCGTGATTTGATGATAAATAAGTTGGCTGAAAAAGTAGCTTAGCACCTCAGAAACAAAGCAATTATATTAAGAAATAGTGAACCTTCAATAACAGATAGAAGCAGCTTGGGTTGGCTCATAAGAACACTTTGGACAAGATATGGTCCACATCAGGTTGCCTCTTACGAGTACCTCAAACATTTGCACATTGAACACTGAAAAGGTCCTTATTGGATGATCATAATACTTCCCAAAAATCGAAATTGTTGATCAATCGAGGACAATATCACTATTTTTGTTCAATAAGATACCAAAGTGGACGATTGACTCATTTCATACTCCTAATAAAAAAAAATCGCAGGAAATCCTTAATGCTATCTATATTCCTATTCTTCAATGCTATCCCACGATCGAGACAATTGGATGAATCAAATACTATCAACATGGGATAGAAGGAAAATGGAGTACTGAAGGGAGAAATGCTTGTGTTGCAAGTTGTGAGACACAGACCAAGGTTAATAAGCAAGCATGTAGACATTGGTCATGCTTGAAACATGAACAAATTGCATGATGTGCAGATTGTTATATTTGTAGGACGATACTGAGGTTTGTATCCACACGATGCATAGGCAGTATGGGCGTAGTAAGGTGGTAATCTATGACATGCATATGATGAGAAAACAAATGTGTGAAAAAACTTACTATGTAGAAGTGGTCATAGGGTGTTTATTGTATTTTGGGGGAATACCTCAGCTATAAGGAGAGGTAATTCCCAGGAAATGCTTGCAGGAAGCTGAAGTTGGTGAACAGTTCCCTCTATATAAACTTCTCCATAACACAAGGGGTTAGTTCCCATGCTTGGATAAAGGAAATGCTAGAATGTTTCCAAGATGATGGGTAGGAGGAGATAAATATTGGAGATTATAGTTCTTTATTGTGGACTGGATTCATTCAATTTCATTTTTAAGAGAGGATTTTTTTTTTTTTTTTTTTTTTTTTTTTTGAGCCTTGCATTATTTGGGATCCTCATATAAAGCATCATTAAACTTTTTTTTTAGTTGTTGACCCTATTGTATTTCATTGTGATTTCTACCAATTAAATAAAACCTTTCAAATAATACAATAATATAGAATAAAACTTCAATCCCATAGAAACATTCATTTTCCGTTTTGTACTTCTTTTCCATTGCCTCCCACAGGTCTCCTTAGCACTGTTTATAGTATTATAACTTCATCCAGCGAATTCAGCACAGGAAGTTAGAATGCCTCCAAGCTTCAATTGTGAGGAACACTTCCTTGTGGCTTTTTTGGGTTTCTCCATATTTTGGCTTCGGTTCATCCTCGGTAAGAAATTTTGCCAAACCCAATGTTGTTATGTAAAATATCTTGCTCTGCCATGTTTTAAAATCAACTCCTTTGAATTTCTCTGGCCTATCATGAGCAAGAACTTTAGTGATTCCAGATGTCACCCCAGCAATTAAACTGGTTTCGTTTTTCCCTCCCATATTTATGTTTGACATACAAAAAAATAGAGTTTATTTGTTATTAGTATTAATATAAATAAATCAAATTTTATAACACAAAAAATTTAATTAGAAACAGTATCTTAGTCTTAGTCAGAGTTCATTAATTTATAAACTCTATATCTAATTTGTAAAAAATACATAACAACTAAAATATGTAAACTCTAAAACATACTGTATGAAATAGTATGTTGAAATTAATTGTACAAATAAAAACACGTACTGTACAAAACAATGTTTTAAACAAATTTGCACAAATAAAAGTTTACTATACTAAATAGTAGATGATAGAGATTCGAAGTATGTAAGCCAACACGTTGACCAAAGTGTACACTTTGGATTTGACCAAAGTTTTAGTGATTTGGATATGTATAGCTACGTATAGTGTACAACACAGACTCAGTGTGACAACCAAACATGTATTGACCAAAGTTCTAGAATTTGGATTTGATCAGAGTTTTCTGGATATGTTTGGCTAGAGTTGTATGAAAGTATGAAACTAATTCAGATTATAATATTGTCTTAAGATTGTTGGATACAATCTGTAGTAGTGAGGGGATAGGATAATCTGAGGCTTGCTTAATGCAATGTCCTTGAGACAATATTTTACCCATCTCGGTGCAACGTTGATGGTCATTAGTCTCCCAAGATACGACATATTCATTTCTGTTCCTAATGCATTTTAGGACAGAACTCTGGCGAATAGAAATAAGAATTGACTTTAGGACAACCTGTTTGATTTGAATGTAAACTCTTCTTCTATGTGCTAGGTTGTTGCAATGATGAATTGCTAATATTTTGGATATCTCAAATGGCCAATTTGAGATTCTACTTATAGCAAATGAAACACTACTTACCTGTTCTCAGAAGACACAATTGAACCAACACATTTGTTGGTCTAAAACCTTACATAAAGGACCTTATGTAATGAGTTTATGTTGATTTACTCATTCAATAAATATGGAAATACGAAATTTCCAACACATGCTTCAAGTGGATTTTCCAATTTTGATTTCTTTGTTCGCTTTTCGCAACAAATCACAATTGGTGCCACACACTCATGTTATATAAATAGTCGTAACGCGTTATTTGTGACCATATAGTGTATGCTCTACATGATGATGCCATGCAGGTTTCCTCTAAAGTTGAATCGCCCATACGCCCATCTCAAGCCACTTAGGCCTAACTTCTTCCCACATCAAACACCTAACCTAAACCTTATCGCCACAACTAGTACCGGCCATATGCATACATTGTGACAATCAAGCCTCTATATGTAGAGCTCAAAATTTTATGTACAACGGTCAATCACGACATATACGTCAAAGGCATCGTATCATGCGACAGTTGCTCTCTAATGACATAATGTCCATTGAATTTGTGAAATCAAAAGATAACTTAGCGGATCCATTTACTAAAGGTTTATCTAGAGAGCGTATAGACTGCGCTTGGAGGGGAATGGGTTTAAAAGCTTAATACGCACGAATTATTATATACGGAAACCTTACTAAGTGATTGGAGATCCCATGGGCTTAGTTCAAAAGGAATACTAGGGATGGATAATTCATTGTTAAACACTTAAGAGTATAATACTCTTTTCATTCCTATGAAGCATCAAGTGCAAACCTACTGATCAAAAGGATAAACAATGATTCATTGTTTTTAATGACGTCTATATCTTACAAAAGGCAAGTAGGGTATTGTAGGATATTTCTTATAGAAGTTGTTACCTATGTAAGTGTGAGCTGGGTAGATTTTATTAGGCTGAAATCTCTAATAGCACTTACAGAACCGAGAATTGTTCAGGACCAAAACGAATACAATTGATAATAGAATTTGAATGGAACAATGCCATGTAAGGTTTATTGATTGGTTTTACATCAAGAATTGACAGTTCAAGATGAAATAGCCCACCGATTAGTTTAGTAATTCCGATACTCTTTTACTAAAGAATGTTCAAAGTGAAAGCCACCTATCCTGATGTGGCATTAATCCACGTACTTTTGAGATGTCACGATTTTCTCATTCAAGTGGGGGATTGTTGGAAATTTTGTATTTCCAAATTTATTGAATGAGTAAATCGTACGCTATGTAAACTCATTACATAAGGTCCTTTATGTAAATCTTTAGTCCAACAGATGTGTTGGTTCAATTGTGTCTTCTGGGAGCAGGTACGTAGTGTTTTATTTGCTATAAGTAGAATTTCAAATTGGCCATTTGAGATATCCAAAATATTAGCATTCATCATTACAACAACCTAGCACACAGAAGAGTTTACAATCAAATCAAACATGTTCTTTCCTTTTCATCTCAAAGTCAATTCTTATTTCTATTCGCCTAGTTTCTGTCCTAAAGTGCATTAGGAACATATACGAATTTGTTGTATCTTGGGAGACTTACAACCATCAACGTTGCACCAAGATGGGTTGAATATTGCATTAAGCAAGCCTCAGATTATCCTATCCCCTCACTGTACAATTGTATCCAGTAGCTTGAGGTCTTTTTCATTGCTAAAATTAAGAGTTTTGGCATTTTGAAGTTGTAGCAGATGAGTTGCTTCTTCTTGGTTGTGAGCAATAATGTTATGCAACTAGTGGTCATGTGAATCATTGTTTGGTTCATGGAAAGTGGTGAGTTTGGAGGGTCAAATTTCAAAGGCCGCTTGGAGAATTTTCCACACCATCATAGGTGCAAGAGGCTGGGCAACATCATGTTACGCAGAGGCATTGGTGCTGTTGAGCTTGGTTGACGAAGGGGGGGTGGGGGGGGGGGTGGTGGAGGATTTCAATGAATTGATTACCTTGCAACTTGAAGAATTTGTTGATTTTGCCATCAATGATGGTGATTTTATTTGTTTTAGTGCAATCTACATGTAGATGGCAAAATCTATTGGTTCTAGATTTTGTAGATATTTTATTGGGAGGCTTGTGATTTTATTGCAATGAGGGAAATTATGGTGATTTGCTATCTACTAAAACATGTAGATATCCTACATCGCAAACCTATTGAGAGTGAATGTAACAACATATATAGTCAGATGAAGTTAGAATCTGAGATTGCAGCAGCAGAGTATGAGAGAATTTGGTTATCTACAAAGTTCTGATGGACTGAAACTTTCCTTTCATTGTTAGGAATTGTTTTTCAATTGCATATGAATGGCTAAATTTGGAGAGAAAAAGTTGCATTCAAGATGACGCTAGAAAGGATTAGAGGTAGTTTAATCTAGCAAGTTGAGTCAGAATTGGTTGGGTTGAAAATGCATTGATTGATAATGTTGTCCATGCAATAAGTTCATGATTGACAATAAAAAGGTTGAGAATGAGATAAGGCACAATATAAATCATCAAATTTGTTAAAAATGAGAAACGTTTAACTCTTCTAGAAGATAGTTGTTTGATTAAATCTGATTGGGAGGAGGCTAGTGTTAGGAGAGTCATTGAAAAACAGGTGAAGCGGTAGATGAGGTCTTTTATAATTACAAGGCTGTTATTTGGGGTGATAAAGAGGCATAATGGGAGAGGTTGTTTTGTTGGTGTAATTCTTTCTCAATTTGTTGGTTAATGTATGCATAAACTCAAAGAGTAACGCAAAAGATCGTGCGGAAATTGTAGAGAAGAAGAAGGCACAATCAGAGTTATTCCAATCCTTGTTACTTTATTAGTAGAACAAAGATTACAAGCTCTCTCAAGCCCAACATATTGAGGCAACACGCTTAACAAGCTTTAGCTTTACCTTCCAACATAAAGCCCCAAAATGATTGGGATTTGCCTTGTCCTAATTGACATAGGAAAAGCGTCCCATATAGGAAATTGTTTCAACTTCTAGAAGGAGCACTGCTTAAGTAAGCTTTAGAATATCGTAGACCTTTCATTGCAATCCTCCCAGGACTCCCCTTGGAACCTGCTTAGTAGTCATTCATCCTTGAGTCATACAAATCTGAAGATCATTAAGCTCCTAAGAGGAAGACATACTTGTTATTGCCTCTCATGTTCTTTGGTGTTATCTTCAAAAAACATTTTCCTTTCAAAATAAGGTCCTTGTTATGCAATATTAGAGTGCAATTCCAAGCTATCAATGCTAAAATCAGTGCATCACACATTCTTGATAAAATTGAGAACTCCTGGATTCCCTTGCTACAATCCTGCACTTTTATTTGAAGCATTTCTTAACTATCTGTAGCTGATTTTCTGTCACTTTGACGAGCTCTATTTGCTTTGTTACATCAAGAGTCGGGATTGACTCCTTTGCAAAAATCAAACTAAAGTCCATTACACCACCACCCTTCTTTCTCAACATACTCGTGGCGTTGGTTATGGTTGTTAAGAAGTCTCTTTATGGAGATCACTCTCTTGGGAGTATCTTTGCTCGTGACTTTTCCCATCACACTCCTACTAGTCGTCTCACTTATATTTTGGTTGTTGATCCCTCAGCCACAGAACATCTTGACTGCCAGATATGTGGAAACCTTGGTGATAGAGTCACATTCTTCTAAATTTATCAACACTCTAAGCTGGTCTTTCAATTGGATGATGTGTCTCAATGCTTCATTGCGCTGGAGATGGAACAAATGTTGATACAATTTGTTTGGTTTGCACATTGAAGCTTGTGAAAGTTAGAATTGTGTACTTGACATGTTGGAGCACTTGTTTAGTTGTAAAAGGTGCTTGGTGTGTGGCTTGTTGTTTGCACTGTCCATTTGGTTCAGAACATGCAATCTGGTGAAGGCTTTGTGGAATCTTATGGAGATGTCAAAGTACAGGAGATACTTTGTGGATAAGTAATACCCATCAGGAGAGGTTTTTGATTACTGAATTTAGAGGATGAGCAGCACATATGCGATATTCCCACTCAAGTTGAAATGTTTTTGAACCATTAGATGGAACTGATAGTAGGTCATTAGGTGCATACATGTGAAGAAATGATTAGTGTTTCGAAACTGGTAAGCATGATTGCTACTGACATTTCTTCAATTTGTGTCACGGCATTTATTTTTTAAATTTATTTGTCACATATTGATACATGGGGTGTGCAAGATTAGCACTTCCCATAGATGCCTTGAGAAATATCAGTCAGACCATACCTTCAACTCTTTATGAGAGAATTTATTATGGAAAATGTGGTTGAGACATTCCAATGGGCATGTCCTGTTTTTTGAGTACTAAATACATGCCTATTACTTGTTTGCTTCTTTAGTTACTAGAGAAGTTTGTACTTGTTCTATGGTTGGTCAAAAAACATGTTTTAAGGCCGGTTTTATATAATTTTTAGCATAATATGATGTATCTTTAAACAAAAAATAAATGTATTAATTTTTACTCCATGTGGATTTGATGGGGGACTATCATCTCCTGTTTTTTAGGTTGGTGCTGCAGAGTCGGAGAGATTTTGCAAGGCTTTCGAACAAGTTCACAAAAAACTCGTAAGCATGATGCTTTCAGCCGATAAGTAATGTTTGTTTTTTCCTCTGATTCTACATTGTGGTAATTAACTTGGTTGTGTTTTGCAAATTTGATTTTCAGGTATATGAAGAATTGAGTCTGGATGCTGCTCGAAGCTTTATTGATCATGATACAACCTTGGAGTAGCTCAGTATGCTGCTGTTTGTAGGGATACAACTTTGCTTTGTATAAAAGACATTTTAATCAAAATATTTTCTCAGAAAGAATTGATAATATTGATTGTTGATTAGATTTGTAATACTTGGTGCAGAAATTTGCGTGCTATGAATATGTGATAAAAGAGTGTTTTGTGCTATCTAGTGATATCTTGAGAATGAATTTAACCCCAAAATATATTGAGGTGTTTTCCAATAGTACCATATCCAGTTTGCCTTAGTCCCATCATTTTCGCATGAGTCCATTTGTGTAAACAACACATATACGTTGCAGCTTTTGCCTGGTAGATCTTTGCCATTGTACTATGAAGCACTTTAAAATTGATCTTAGGAGGCAAGTTTTGCCAAGATATGACCTGCTGAATAGAGAGAAAAAGTCCCACTGTACCTTGTTTAAAATTCATATCAAAGCTAGTATCATATTTCATAGTAATATTGGAGGACATTTCAATATGAGCAGATATCATTTGTAAATGTACTAGGGTATTTCTCATACCGTTGGCACTCCATGCACTTTCCCCCCCCCCCCCCCCCCCCCCCCCCTAAATATCATGTATTTAACATCCTCACCGCAATCTCCAATTTTGCCCTCAATCAGTTTTGAAGATTGAAATGCAAGCATATTATAAGGTAAAATTATATAATATAAATTTTAGTGTTAAACTTGGTCAAAATTTGATTAAGTTGGGAAAAAAAATTTAAACGCTGAGAGTGAGTTCTCCCTTAAACCTTGAAGTTTGTCTCTTTTTTTTTTTTCATGGGATGACGACCCGTCTCATTTATTTGAAAAATACTAACGACATGAAATTCATTATACATTATTTAACAATAAAATATAAAAATTTAAAATTTTAGCGTTTATATTGATCATTGGAAAGATCTTCAAAAATGCATTCCAACGATACCAAGTTTACCAAAACTTGACAATGAAGTAAATAGTTATGACAATTTTAATTTTGAGAAAAAACACAAAATGTTCACTCCCATCCACATTTACACTCCACTAACTTTTTTCAACATTCTTCATTTTCTTTGCCCTTATAGTTGTGTTATATTCACAAACATATCACTATAGGAAATGAATCTCAACCGTCAACATATTTTCCAATTATCAATCTTAACCATCTATTATCTTCAATTCCTTAAAAACATCATTCCGATTTGTAAAGTATTCCTTGTGCCTTCGGCACTCAAATTGTTTTGCTTATGGATAGGGAAATGTGTGTGATAGGAGGATAATTTTCAACTTTGACTAGGGGTATTTCAATCATATGTAAATATAAATTTCAGCCAAACATCCTCCCCTCCCCCTCCCCCCTCCCGAGTGTATTGCCCGTTCCATTGGCACAATCGAAGGTGGGTCGTGGCAATAGGTCATTTTCTTTGCCCTTCTACTTGCAAGTTATTTACAAACATGTCATTTTTATAATGAATCTCTACTATCAACGTCTTCCCAACTTTCAATCCTATCCGTCTTTTATCTCTAACCTCAAACATCATTCTGAATTGTAATATAAACTAGAGTATTCTCGAGCCGTTGGCACGATAAAAGTTTAACATGATAAATAAAGTTTATTCTACTTTATAATTTGTCAAAATTTGATTAAGCTAATATATTACTCTCAGTTAAAGTTGCATACAATTGTCGAATGTTCCATTTACCTTATGTAATGGTCGTTGTTAATTCCCTGCGTGACTTAAGCATGTGAGGCACAGCGAGAGGAGACGTTCTCTGTAATGGTCTCCTTCTTCATGAAGATACGTCCTTGGAGGCGTAACTCCCTCCACAACTTTTTTTCTCTGTAATTTTCCTTCTTTTTAAGGGAGAACTTTATTGGGCCTAGATTCGAGCCTTTAATTATGGGTTATTCTTGCGAGCCCGTTTGGGCTTTCATTATTGATTCACCCTTTTTGGGCTTTATGAATTGACCTGATTTTAGGATACTTGATCATCGTGATGGACGATCTCTGCCAAGTGTATGGTTGTGACATCAGTCTTATTTGATGTATCAACAACTACTCCCCCCTTATTTAGTGGGTATGCTGACGTAGCCACTGATTGTGCGACGGTTGGATTTTCAATTTCACTATTGTGATGCATTTAATGTCGTTAACAGCTGTTGCTGCATTTGTTTCTCCGATGTCTCATCCGCCTGTTCACTTCAACGTGATTTTTGGGATTTCGCACGGCCATCGTGTCCCGCACATTTTCCTACGAGTAGTCATTTTGTTGTTCGATCCTACAAAAAAGAGAAGGTGGATACAATACTTTCTTCTTTACGCTCTTTTCGTTCTCAGGCTTTGACTTATTTCTCTTTCGTTTTTGTCTCATAACAATGTCTAGCTTCAAGGTTCTAAGTGGTGATGCGCTTGCTACCTGTGAATTTTACTTCTCGCCTATGCGGGCGATGTAAACGACTCCGGATAGTGTTCGTTATGATTATTCACTGCCATCTGACCTCGAGATCATTCTGCCTGAAAAGGGTGACAATCCTTGTCTTCTGAGGTCTGGTTATATTGCGCTATACCCGAGCATGTTTCAAGCATGCCTTAGACTTCCAGATCCAGAAATCTTCTAGGAGTATCTAGGTTTCTTGCTTGAGCATTAGGAAGAAGAAAATTCCTAGGTCCGCTAGTCCATCTAAGCTGTTGGCGATTAGTCCTAGTCATATCCCGAAGAATAAGCTCTACTTCTTGGTATTATCAGGCCTTATCCTCTTCCTGTATGTTCTGGGAAGGGCGTTAGTGATGCTATCGATCCTGCTGCCCGAGAGGTTGAGGAGATAAATCAAACTCTTGAGAGGAGCAAAAATGAAGTTTCTCGTCATTTCGACAATCGTGAGTAGAGCCTTGTCTCTTCGTATGTTGTACCTGATTTCTTCGGCTTGTCCGTTGACGATTTTCGAGTTATCGACAACAAGATGCTTAGCTTGGTGTTGAAATGTCTAAGAATTCAGGCAGTACAACGACTTTGTTCGACTCCTCATTAGGAGATCAAGTCGTTACTCGTGGTCAGGGTTCTAAGGGTCATGTTCCCACTATCATTGTGGGTACCTCGGATTCACCTGCTACCCTCTCTGCTACCCATCCAGATGCTGTTACTTTTAAGAAGTTCAGCTGGTCTTCTGAGCCTGACGTGCAAGATAGTGCTCGTAATCTCCTCGTTAAATGCCACTGGCGGTTGGTCAGAGGGGATCCTATGCCCATGCAATCACCACACAATCATATGGATGAAGGGCTTGAATGTCTAATGGAGGGATGAATCATCTCGTTTATGCTGGTGTTATGGGGTCAGATTATAAGGTCACATGCGATTCGGTTGTGCTTGTTGAGCGGAAGCTAGCAGGGCATGCTTGATTCTCTCTCATGTTTTTCGTAAATCTGATATACTGATAGCGCAATGTACGGAGTATGCGAAGGCTGCACGAACTTCGCTGAAGGAAGTCGAGGATGTTCAGAATAAGTTTGCTTCCAGCCTTGAAACCTCCAAGGTGGAGTTGGATCGATTGTGTTCTCAGTTGAGTACTGCTGAGAAGGATTTGTCCCATCAAGTGGTTGACTATGCCGAGGCCAAGTGTTCTGCTGCAGAGTGTTCTGCCAGTCTGAAGGCTTCTGTGGCACAAGTCGCTAAGTTGAATACCGAGTTTGCTACTGCCAAATCGGCAGCTGCTACTAGGCTTACTGTCGTTGAGAGCGAACTCGCATCGACTTCGGTTGAGCTTGCGACAGTTACCTATAAATTAAAGGCTGCAAAAGCAGCAGATTTAAGAAGAGTAGTCGATGATCGCCACGACTTTTTAGAAAATATTGACTCGCAAGGCTTGGATTTATCTAAGTATCATTGCTACGGTAAGCAAGTATTTGAGGACGAAGAGGAACCCGTTTCGGGTCCATTGATTGACTCTGTTGATGAGAATGCCTCTTCTTGAGTACCTTTAGGACCCTCTTGTCTTCATGTAATCTTTTCTGATGTAATGAATTTGGAAAGTCAATGAGTATCTCATTTATTTTTATTATTTGTGCACAGTATGCCTTTCCATCTATCTTGTTAGACTTAGCTTTTTGCTTTTGACATTCCTGGCAGAATTCTGACTTATACGTCCGAGCTTTTACAAATGTGCTTTAATGTTCGACGAATTAGTCGTGTAGAAGCTTTTTATGAAATCCGACTCTTCATGTCTGGATTTCGATGTCGTACATTATAGTCAACAAAAGGAAAAGCTCGGTTCGTGTGTCCAGGTACCTTATTACTTAATGGTTGATCAGACCAGAAGTTTCATGTTTATACTTGACTTGTTTGTCCTAATACATATATTCAAATTTTACTAGTAGCTCGATGCATTGGTCATGCTTTGCATTCCTTCGAGTAAAACTTTTAGTTGGACTTTTTTGTCTCGACTTAGCTTTGTCGCTTGTACGCAAAATGGAGGATGTAGAGGAGTTTGATTGATAATATTTTTCAAATGCTCTACATTCCACCATCTGTATTTTCTAACTAGTATATCATTGGTATGTTGATATTTATTACTTTGTATGTCCCTTCCCAATTCAGATACAGTTTGCCCGTGCCTGGTTCCTTTGTGTTGAGTTGGATTTTTCGGAGTACCCAATCGCCGACATTGAACGTGCGGGGCTTTACCTTCTTTTTATGATAGCTGGCCATACGTTGTTGGTAGGCAGTTGTTTTGATAGAAGCATTTTCTCACTTTTCTTCGAGGAGATCTTGTCTGACTCTTAATGCTTCATTGTTGTTTTCTGTTCGAAATTATTCTGTTCTGAATGTTGGCATACCAACTTCTACTTGTATCATCACTTCAGACACTTATGCGAACGGAGTTTCTATGGTTGGAGTCATTTTCATTGTTTTGTATGCTCAAAGGATGCTAGGTAGTTCAGATGTCCATAATATTTTCGATGCTTCAAGCTTCCTTTTCATCGTCTCTAGGATCGTCTTATTGGTGACCTCGACTTGCCCATTTGCCCGTGGATGGGCGGGTGCTGAGAAGTGTTGTTGGATGCCTAGATTTTTGCACAGCTCCTAAACCTTCTTGCCTTCGAACTGCTTCCCGTTGTCCGTGACAATTACCTTTGGGATTCCGAATTATCATATTATGTGTTTTCAGAGGAAATTTTCAACTTGGCCTTCTCCTATCTTTGCCAATGGTTCTACTTCCACCCACTTGGTGAAGTAATCTACCGCTACGAGGAGGAATTTTTTTTTGTCAGACATTGGGAGTGGTCCTATGATGTCCATCCTCCATTGTGCAAATGGCTATGGTCTGCTCATTGGGATTAAATTTTGGTCTGGCATTTGAGTATATGGGGCAAATCTCTGACATTTGTCACAAGTGCGAACAAGTTTGTTTGCATCTGCTTGCATTGTCGGCCAATAGTATCCCATTGTTAGGGTTTTGTGGGATAGTGTTCTTCCTCTTGGATGGTTTCCGCATGTTCAATGATGATTTTTTCACAGGACATAGTCAACATCGTTTGGCGAAAGGCACCTTAATAGCGGGAAAGTGGAAGATCTCTTGTAGAGTTTGTCGTTGATCACCGTGTATCGTGCGGCTCGGTTTCACAGTTTTCGGGTCTCCATCTTGTTCGTCGGAAGTTCGCCGTTTATTATATAGGCCTCAAAATAATGGAACTTAAATCATGTATTAAATGTTGATGTATACCATGTGTATTAAGTAAAGATCAACAAACATCCTACAATTTTAGGAAGCATAATTTGTCGTATTAAAATTTTGTCACATTTTGCAAAATAATACCTCATACAAAAATTAATTGATTGAAATGTAGACACTTAAGTCATATAGTAGACCATGTGTTTATTACATATTGATCTACCACACCTCGTGGAATTTTAATAAACATAATTTGTTGCATTGAATAAATTGTTGTAATTTAGTTTAAATTGAAAACTACTATATGACACAACCATTTATGCTTAGTAAGACAACCATTACTTATGCCTATTAAGTAACACTGCCTTTAAATAGAAACTAGATACACATCTTTCCCTCTCCTCTTCTCATCCAAAGCCTTCTCTCTACAAATCCACAATAATCGACCAAGAAAGGATCCACAAAGCAATCCCACTATTTTGGAATAGACGATGTCTATCTAATCATCTGACACATTAGAGCTCGATTGAAGTAGAAAAGGAAACACTTGTCGGTCTAGTTAGGGATGGAATTGGGGCGGATTTTCACAGATATCTGTTCCACCTGCCGAATGGGGTGGATTTGGATGTGCCTAAATGAATTTTAGGACGGATTCAGGGATCCAAATAGTATCCTTCACAGATTTGGCGCTATCCGTCCCACATATATTCGTTTATATACAGTTATTACAAAAATACCCGTATCTTAAAACCCCAAATCCTTCTCCTTACCCTAGTTCTCTCCATCGCCACAGAGTCTCCACCAGTAGGTCCAGGACCACCAATAGCTATTGTTCACCGCCATCCACCACTAGCTGCTGTCCACTAGAGTTTCCCGGTAGTCTGATTTTCCATCTACTCTTATTTGTTTTGAAACACAGAGAAAGAAGAGAACTCTTCTTCTGTTGGCCGCAAAGAGAGTGGTGGAGACACCATTAGAGTAGAGAAGATGCGTCACCGTCATCATTGGAAGCAGAGACGACTGAAGAGCCATGAGAGAGAGCTAAGGCAGCGAGAGGAGGAGGATCATGTGGAGATCTTTGTCTTTTTATCCAATAGCTGTTGTCTGCCATGTTTGACGATGCAAGTAAAATGTATAAGCTATTGGAGAAAGTCGAGACTAAAGACATTAAGGATGAGAATCGTACTAGTACTAGTGATTCGAAAATAGAGGAGGTTATTGAGGAGGGAGATGGTTTGTAAAGAAAAAGAGTGTTGTTTGGTGCTATTTTAAGAGGTACCTTGCTGCAATCTCATTGTGGGAACTTGAGATGGAGCAAGAAAGGTGGACTAGTTCAATTATCCCACTCCATCAAAGATTGTAAATAGAGTTTCACTTTAGTTCTTCTTCTTGTACATTGCTATGTTGTTGAGTGCTAGAATGGCTAATATGAGATAAAAGCTCTCTATCTTCTTCTTCTTCTTCTTCAGTTGATGAGTATCTTGAGGAAAAAATGGACAAATACTCGGGGCAAGTGGATATCTGCCAATCCATGTGGAACATGGATGGTGTTTACAAAAACAAAACAGTTATTCGGGATGGATTTGGGGATCTGCGATCCCTGATGGGGCTGGGACAAATTTTCCTTAATCCGCCCTGTTACCATCCCTAGGTCTAGTTGCCTAGCTCACTCAATCACTAGGGTTTTGGCTTTTCATCGGTCAAAAGGTATGGTTTAGTGGTTAGAGCTTTGTTGTTGTGGAAGGATAGAAGAGAGGAGAATATTATATAGCCTTAACCTTACCCATCCCCAAAAATTTACGATATGATCCATTTGTAGTTGGTTCTTGCAATGGGTTGATTTGGTTATCAAATTATTATTATACTTGCGTATATTTTGATACTTGTGTGGTTACCTAGAATCCAATGATTAATGAGTGTGTTTTGATTTACTGTGCTTCAAGTTTGGTCGAGTCTTGAGAAATGGATGGACGATTTTCCATGTAATGGGGTTTAGTTATAGTTGTGATTTTGATGAATATAAGGTGATTAACATGGTTTTCATGTTCGGTGTATGAAATTTTTTATGGCCGCGAAGCCATGATTTGAACTAATTCATGGAGAGTGACTAATATTGAAACAAAGGGTGGGTGGCGTAGTGAATGTTATATAACGCATCATGAAGAGGTTGCAATGTGAATGGGATGCTTCATTGGGTGGGACCTATACTATGTTTTGATGTTGACAACGAAAAGTTTGGGGAAGTACCATGGCTGGAGTTGGATGATCATCTGCATTCTAGTGGTCGCTGTTTGGGAGCATTACATGGGTGTCTTTAAGTGTTTTGTTGTTTTACTAAAAGTGTTGATGTATGGGTGATGAAGGATTACGGGTGATGAAGGATTACATGGGTGTCTTTCAGTGTTTCACAGGTTGTTGTCGATGACAACTTGTGAAATATTTGGTTCCATTGATGTTTAGGAAGAATGGTGAGATTTTAATGCATAAGGAGTTTGGAAAGTTGTTCTTATATGATCTAGTATTAAAAGAACAAGAACACCCAATGTTGGGATTGATAGTTGCTTTAAAATGGTTACATATGTTGATAGTCTTATATCAGTGGCTTTATTAATGGCTGGCAAGAATCAGGAAAATCAACCACTCGAAGAGCAAACTAGGTCACATCTTTGCAATGTTTGAGCATCATTTTTAGGCTCGGGCATATGGTATCTTTAAACTGGGTTAAAAGTATGAAGGAAAACTCAAATCAACAAATCAATAGAACATCCTCCTCCATCTGTGTTTTGGTGTTACAATGATAAACCTTACCCAACATGTCATATAGTTGTTGTTTGTGTTCTTCTCAAGTACTGTACAACCATGTAGTTTGTATTGTGTTCATCCCAAGTATTGTATGACTATCAAGTCATAGTTTGAGTTCTAAACAATTTTAACTTCATACTCTATAAACATGAACTCCACCACCACTCTGTGTGGAAAAATTTACCCTTTCATAACTTGGTATCCGAGCAATGTCGATCATTCTTTTTTGTTTGATGAAATGGCCTCAATCTCGTCCTCCACTTCGACATTTGCTTTTGATTCACCAAGCACTCCAGCCCTCCTCTCTACAACTCTGCAAATGACTCACATCCACCATTTGATCTCTGTGAAACTTGATCGCTACAATACTAGGAAATAGGAGAAAATGTATTCTCAAAGAAAAAAAAGAAAAGAACAAGGAAAGTGTTTTAGTTGAGAGATAGGGGAAGGGAGTTCTGTTAGAAGAAAGTCTTCCTAACCCATTCTGTAACACTTTTCTATTCTGTAACATAGGTAGATTTCTATTCTGTGACACTTTCCTATGTTGTAACATAGGTAGACTTCTATTCTCTAACAGAGATTGAGGGGGAAAAGAAGATTGAGAGGACTAAGAGGAAACGTCCTCAACAGGAACATGATTCTGCGATCTTCATGGATTTGGGGCTATAAAAATATGAATAGTATGCAGGCTGAAATCGACCATCTCACAACACTAATATTTCAAGAACAGTTCCTTTGAGATGACTTCGAGAAGCTTTGTTTTGGCCTAAGTGAAGAGATCATGATATCCTCAATCGGCTCCGTTTCCGCGTCTTTGGGGAAGAGATTGAACTGGTGAATCAACTTTTCTGCTTGAAAGATTGGAAAGTCGGATGCAGTAGGGAGACGAAAATCATCGTGAAGAGTGACGAAAGAAGGAGAGAAGGCGGAGAGGAAGATGAAGGCTATCAAGGTGAGACCTTTGAGGTAAAACTCCATTTTTTTCCTCATTGATTTCGATTTGGGGTTTTGGGGAAGGAGGGGTTTTCAAGTGGAGTATCAACACAAGGTGGATGAAGATCCAACTCGTGTCGCCTGAACAGTGTAACCCTCTTGAAAAAGCTTCATGATGAGCCAAGATCCAACAAAACCAACAACTCTATTCACCACAACTGGTCCCTTCATTTATCTATTACTCGAATCCAATAAATAGAACATATTTCCAGCAACGATCCTTCTTTTGAGGGTTCATCAAGGAAGATCTAAATGTGTGGAGATATTGAATCAATAAGTTCTTTGTAAGAATCAACAAGTTCAATAATTTTTTTTTGAAATTTAGGGAAGGTGGGGGTTATAGAATCCTCGCTAAAACAGGGTGGATAAATGTGTATTGTAGTATATGCAAAGATTGATTTTTTAATTGCCAAAAATTACTTGATATTTGTTCCTTTTGTGAATTTTAGGGTTCCTGAGAACAAAGGCCAAGAAGTTAACTTGGAGAGGTCGGCCGAATCTGTTCGTCGATTAAAGCCGATAATTTCATAATACTACAAAATAGTTCTTTATTCGCATTTGTTTATTTTGTTGTATATGATTTAGAATGAAATAAATAGAGCCTCCAGTAGACTAAGGTGGTGTTTTTTTAAGTGCTTAGAAGCTAACTTCTAACTGGAGTTAGAAGTTCTTAACGAGCTTCTTAATGAACTGTTTGTTTTGCTTTTGAATGGGCTGCTGATTAGAAACTGTAAAATTAAAAAGGTGTTTGTTTTTACGTATTGAATGGGAACTGCTTGACAATTTTGCCCCACTGAAGAGACACATACATGAAAGGATAGACGGTGGGATGGAAACCCAACATTATACGGTGGTGATCATTTTGTCAAAGCTTTCAAAACTATATGCTACATAATGAAAACTTTAAAATATATATGAGAGGGATAATTGGAGATATGAAGAAAAACTTGGAAAATACAAAAAAAGAAACACAAAGACGAAGGAGAGAAATGCGATAAGTTTCTTATTGTTGACGGGTTTTTGTGAAGGTAGGTAGAACGACAACGCTTGGTGAAGATAATGAAGGTGTGCCGTCAAAATTTATCCCTACTTGTTTTTAAGAAGATATGGGCAACAATTGTCATTACAAAATTATTTTAAGGTTACTATTGGAATAATTTTGTAGTCAACACTCAACGCTAAGTGACCAACACCTCCCTGTTGCTTACTCTAATCAGAAGTTGAACTTCTGATTAGAACTAAAAACAAATACTCTATAAAAGGTGACCCAATTCTTATTAAGACTTCTGACTCTATTCGAAAACAAAAAGAAATACCCTCTAAATAAAAAATAAATTACTGTACAAAAGAAAACAACCGGATGCAATTGCACCCCAGGCCAAAAGAAAACCTCCTTCATAAATGAAAGAGGGACATACCGCTATCGGCTGAGCCCGTTCAGCCATCAGAGCGCAGGAACGACGCAACAATGATGGATAAGCTTGGTATTCAAGGAACGAATTGGTAGAGTCATGGACATTTATATAGACAACTCAACGCATCTAACTGATCCAGTTCATACGGGCAAGGACGTGGCCTGACAACCAAGACTCAACTAAATAATGAGTCATGATCTAGCGTCGAAAAGACGATCCGTCTGTCACTATAGTTTAATACAAGGCTATATAGCTGCGCATCGACGGACCAATTCCAACTTGGAAAGCGAGCAACAAACAAGAAATGGATCGCCCGCATGAAGATAACTTTTTAGTGACTTCGTTATCATCTACGAATCGTGTTATTTCTATAAGGGAACTACACAGTCTTAGTCAGAACCACACATCTCTCCTTTAGGACCAAATTAACATAGTCTCCGCTCAGAGTTAAACTATCTCATTAATTTAATTTTATTTTTTTATTTTTTACAGTCTAGGAGAGTTGTTCGTACAAACCAATATGATACAGATTCATTCAAGGAATAAAAAGAAAATTCTAAAAAAACTTTATTGATTACTAGGTAATTCGCTACAAAGCTTGACCGACTGGCAGTGCAAAAGTTTACACACTACAAGTATCTAAGCCTAGTGCGAGTAAGGATCCACTGGAATGCACATCAAGACTTTGCTCCACCAATTTGCCTTCAGAAGAGGACTCAAAACTCAAGCAAAAAGTTAATGTACCCTAAGTTAGTTGCCGGTACACACGTTAATTCTTTGCTTTGCCAATCTGCCTTGAGAAGAGGATTTAGAAGTGAAAGCAAATGTACCCAAGGTTGGCTGCTGGGATGATTTCTTAGAAATGGGATGCCTGCTGGAGGAAGGAGCAGTGGGAACAACCAACCAAAGTTGGTTGCGGGTGTTATCCCCAAGCTGGATGGTGGGGGATGTCATGGGAGCACTAGAAGATGGAAGACAAACTTGACCCCTAAGGGGGAGTCTATACTTCTTTTACGCAATGCAAAAAGAAATTACGAGGTCCCATGGAACCACTGGATGCTCACCCAACCAGGTGGCATCACCCAATAGTAGGTCTTGTTAAGATTCATCGCTGAGAATGTTAGAACATTCAAAGACTCCTCCAACAAAGATATTCTTTTATCCTTTGGAGAACCCAAAGCATATTGTTTGGAAAAACGCATTTGAAAAGAATGATCTAGGGAATTCATGGTAACGCTTGAAATGATGAAAAATCAACCTATATATAGGTGCGACGATTCACAAAATGAGGTCATCCAGCGATCACGTCAGCATTAAAAGCCACACGATAAGAAGGTGATGGCTTCAATTGCAATTGCACAAGTCCACATTCATCGAATTAATGGAATTGCACGCAACCCCATTAATTGGGGGAGTAACATTTACCTAGTTGTCTTGCAATATACTCCATACAGGTGGCATGGTGATCACGTCAATAGGGCCCAAATAGGTGAGCGGACCCAAGTGAGTGCCCGACCTGACCCAGCCCAAAAGACAGAGAATGGGCCAGTACATATTGGTTAGAAAATATAAACGGCGAAGGACTTATGTGCCCACGGAATGTAGAGCACCTAAAGAGATATTATCAATAAATCCAAGGTATTAGCTTTATTAAAGTTCTACTGCTGTCCGTAAATTTTGGTTGAAATTCAATCTGGTCAATCTATTGTAATCCGGCTCAAGTGTCAAACCTACCGATCCGACCCCCATGTTGGACTATTAAGAAAAGTAAGTAAATCAGGACACCCAAGTCAGACTTATACGCCTGAGGCCATATGATGGCCGAACTTGACCAAAGTTTAGTTAGTTACGACTGATGACGACATCTTTTGTCAGCTCTAAGACCTAGTTCGTTAAGAACGGATGAATATGCTTAGAAAGTGGGAGTCTAATCAAAGCTCACGACGCCTGATCAAGATGAATTGTCAGGGATCATTGTCCGGCCATAGACAATGATGGCCTAACTTGACCAAAGTTTAGTCAGTTACGACTAATGACAACAACTTCTGGTCCGCTCTAAGACCAAGTCCGTTAAGAACGGATGAAAATGGCTTAGAAAGTGGGAGTCTAGTTAGAGTTCACGATGCCTGACCAAGATGAATTGGCAGAGATTATTGTCTGACCATAGACAATGATGGCCGAATTTGACCAAAGTTTAGTCAATTACGACTGATGACGACATCTTCTTGTCTGCTCTAAGACCTAGTTTGTTAAGAATGGATAAAAATGCTTAGAAAGTGGGAGTCTAATCAAAGCTCATGACGCCTAATCAAGATGACTTGCCAGTGATCATTGTCCGACCATAGACAATGATGGCTGAACTTGACCAAAGTTTAGTTAGTTACGACTGATGACGACAACTTCTGGTCCGCTCTAAGACCTAGTACGTTAAGAACGGATGAAGATAGCTTAGAAAGTAGGAGTCTAGTCAGAGCTCACGACCCCTGATCAAGATGACTTGTTAGGGATCATTATGATGGTCGATTTTGACGAAAGTTTAATCAATTACGACTGATGAAAACAACTTCTGGTCTGCTTTAAGACCTAGTCCGTTAAGAATGGATGAAAATGGCTTAGAAAGTGAGAGTCTAGTCAGAGCACATGAAGCCTGATCAAGATGACTTGCCAAGGAACATTGTCAGACCATAGACAATGGTGGCTAAACCTGATCAAAGTTTAGTAAGTCGATACTGATGAAGCAACTTTTGGTCTGATCTGAGACCTAGTCCGTCAGGAGCGGACAAAGATGGTGTAGAAGGTGGAAGTCTAGTCAGAGCTAATGGAGCATGACCTAGATGACTTGCTAGGATCACTGTATGACCATAGATAGTGATACACACACTTGACCAAAGTTTAGTCAGTTCGCTTAGATTGACAAAGTAATCCGCTGGTCCGATTTACAGCCTAGTCTGCCAAAGACGGATTAAGTTGGCTAGAGGAATGTGTGATTAAATCCACAAGTTCGAATGATCTATTGCCCGACAAGATTATTCCCTCGCACGAAGTTTAGCCAACTAACAAGGTTTGGTCGAGACAACTTCTGGGTCTCTAAAGAATACAGACAAGAATTGCTTGATTTCAGGAGCAATCGCAAGATAAGCGGCCAGAACTCTCATTAGTAGATCAACTGACAGTTTCCTGACTTAGCAAAATCTCTTGCCTAAAGACCAACACTATGACGAGGCAACACATAAAAGATTCAGCAGGAAAATTCCAAAATAGTACAAGTACAAAGTGCTACTTAACAAATCGTCTTTCATTGATGATCTAAAAAATATAGTGGAACTTGACTTAGCAGGAGAAACAGGGAACAACTCCGCGCACACTACTGTTCTGGCACCCTGATCTCATTCACCCTTTTCTTGTGATTGATCATAAGCTTTTCCAAACTCTACAAATGCCACTTCTCTGTAGTTAGAGAGATCCCAATCAGCATGCTCCTCTTCCATCAGCTCCAATAGCTCCAACATTCCTTTCATAATTCTGCTGAACTAGAACATTCTCTGGGCCTTAAGAAACTTTTCCTCTTGCACTTTTGGCTCTGCGAGCTCTTGCTCCAATTTGCTGGCCAAGGCATCAACTCTTGATTTCTCAGCACTTAGTTTGTTCTTGATCGGGCTGAGCACATTTTGTGTAAAAAAAGCTGCTCTTCTGTCGTCCTTGCAAGCTTGACGTTGAAAGCAACGTCAGCCTCCAACTTTTGTCATATGGCATCCCTTTCAGATTCACTATTTCCCTTCTCAATGATCAAAACTTGAATCTCATACTACATCTTGGCCACGACCTCCATGGCAAGCTTCAAGTCACGGTGGGCGTGATAAAGCTCCGCCTCCAACCCGTCCTTCACAGACATCACACTGGCCAAGTCAGGCTCAAGCAATTCCAAGCGAACCCTCCGAGCCTTCGATTTTGTTTGCAACGCCTCTAGTTGGGCCCCCGAATCAACATGCCTTTTGCCACCAAGCTAATTCATCATTGATTCAATTTCTCGAAGAGCATCGAAATACAAATTCTGCAGATGTGCAAAACTAGTTCCATGGTGTATACTCTCTCACAAGTTGCCTGTACTTTCGTCCCAGCGATGACAACCTGGTTCAAATACGACATCCCTAACATCAGAAGTTTTTGCCCCTTGTCCACAAGCTTGCCTAGTGTATCTCCCTCTGGTTTTGGAAAATGATTGGCCAGCCAATTATTCCATTTGCTAATATGCCTCTTAGACCCATAAGAAATGTCAACCTTCTGATGCCAGGCCTGGTTGTCGATCGTCAACATATCCAAGGCTAAGAGACTAATCCGCGCATCGGGATGAAGATATTTGAATCCACAATCACTCCAGGACCGCCCTTCGCCGTCTTTACCACATCAGGGGCCTCTTCCATCACTTTCCGCAATCTCTTTTTTAGATACTTCTTCTCCATGTAGGGAAGGGAAATGAAGGCTCTCGCCTGAGCCTCTTGCCTCTCGAGCACAACAGCGTCCGATCCAGCGAATGCAATAGCGTCCGTCCTAGCGGATACATCAAGATCTTGCCTTGCAACTTTCAACCCCTCCAAAGGGGCCAACTTCCTGGAAGCAGGCTTAGATGCTGTGCGAGGCTTTTTTGAAATTAAAAACAAAAAAAGTGCCTTATTCAATTCCGCTCTCCGCGACGGGTTAGGGATCTTGACCTTCAGAAGCTTCTTCTTCTTCGAAGGAGATCCACCATTAGGCTTCGGTTTCAAAACTTTGAAGAGAGTAGGGGCCTCATGTTAGTAAGTCCACAGTCAACTACGCTTGATGTTGTCGGGCTGCACAACATCTTCCATCCGCATGAGGGGCATTTCACCAAACTTATCCATGGCTGCTTTGTCGTCTAGAGTAAAGGCGTTGTTGAAAATTTCCCTATAAAAAATAGGATAACAGTTTAATATGTGATGATGCATCAAACCGTCATCTGATCAGCACCGTACACGTGTCATGATAATCTCGTCTACAGAACGAAACAGGCTCGATTGCATGCACAATCCAGCGAGGCCCAAACAACATCAAGCCCATCATTAGCAGAATCCAGACAGTCGGGCCGATTTGCAATGAGCCAGTAAGCCCACACGTTACGCGGTCAAGCCCAATACTTGTAAGACCTCAAAGGAAAGTATTTGAGAGATCCACCAAAGATAGGTAAGTCAACAACACATTGGATTCGACTAGGAAACATATATTAGAGTATAAATCGAGCAAGAAAACTTCCTTCCATGGACAACACTCAGAAAGGGAAATCTCTCCTGTAGATCTAGGAGCCAACAAGATCACTTTCCCTAAAATATGCCACCAAAGGCCTAGCCCAATAAGGACTCCTTCACTATAAAAGATAGATAAGGTCGATGAACAAGAGGTACACAATATAACCCAGTTTACATTTTAAGCATTTCCTAAGCCTTATCTAACTTAAGCATCGGAATGCCATTGGCCACCACACGGTGGTCCTTGGCTCACGTTTGCTACCTATGCAGGTTTAGGTATGTAGCAAAGAAGAAAAACAGAAATCGACTACATCAGTTTTGCCTCGTCCATGGGGAACGACAAAGTTCCTAAAAAAGAAATGTAGTTCCACCTTTTCCAGAGAATCACTGAGATGGTGATGACAAGGTCTCACAAAAATGGAAATGCTGTCAAGCCTTCGAAAGCTTAAACTGGCAGAGTGCTCTAGTTCCACTACAACCACGGGAGGAACCTCTTCGAACCCCCGCGCCGGTGGAAGCTACAAAAGACCCAAGGGTGTAACACCCCTAGTTTTTCAATGGCAATAAAAATTTATGCAACTAAAATTCAATTGAAAATTCTATTTTAAAATCTTCTTTCGTTTGACAAGTTGTATTTTTTAAAATTCGCTTAACTTTCTTTCCTCTACCAAATCTCGGGATGAGATTCTTTTGAGTTGTATATATTGTAATACCCGCCTAATTAAATAAATAAATACAAAATTTCTTATTTATTAATTGTGGCATATATTGTAGTCTCATTTATTGGGAAAAATATTCGTTTTGTTTGCCATGGCTAAATTGAATAAGGTGTGTGTGTGTTTAGCCAAAATTTTGTAAACCCTAATGTTGATGGGTTGCTACTAAATTGTATTTGGGCTTTTATAAACTAATGATTAGGGTTTTATTTTATGAAGTTAAAGGGCGGACTACCTTTAGAATTTTAGTGGGGGCGAATAGCCACCCACCTTATAAAGAGAAAAACCCTATTTCTTCCTTCTCCTTTTTTTTTTTTTTTTTCTTTCCTTCACGATTTCTTCTCCTCATTGGCGGCGAGCACGGTCTGTGACCACACGTTGCAGTCGATCCCACTGCCCCAAACTGGCTCATTTTCCTTCCTCTCTCGTCCCTCTCTATGCTGTATGTTGGTGAGGGTTGGTTGGAGATCGAGATGGGAGTAAGACAGGGCGTGTTGCAGGGATGATTTAGGGATCTGATTCGAAGTTGTTTCAGTGGGTCTCGATCGTCGAAGCAGAGTTGAAAGCATCACCACTCTTCTTCTTCATCTGAGAGTTTCTCAGATTCGTCTGATGATTACAGTTCTACTGACTTGGAGGGCTGATTGGCTGGGTGGTGTTGCGGCAGAGGATGGTCGATGTGGCGATGGCTGCGCAATTCCGTTGCTATTTCATCCAGTGAGTTATCTTCTTTTCCTCTTATGATTTTTGTATGAAGTTGAGAATGTTGAGATTCCACTACTATTACTGTATTTTCTGGAATTGAATGTGTTGTCCTCATTAGATTGCAAGCTGGAACTTTTTGATTTGTTTAGTTTGCTAATTGGGTTCGGGAAACTTGTCATTTTGTACGGATTTGGTCATGGTGATCCATAGAAAATGTTGGTTGGGGTGTTGGTCAATCAGATCTGAGAGTTCATTTTAAAAAGCTGTTTCTCTATATGGTTTGTGATGGTTTTGATTGTTATGGGTTGTGTGGTCACTCTGCTAGGTTTTCTTTGGATGTTGTGTTCAACTCAATGTGTCTCATTGGTTGACTACTTTGTAGAAAGAATGCTGGAAATGTTTTTGGTTTTGTGTTTTTTTTTATTTTGTATGTGATGTGATATAGAAATATTGGTTTCATTTATATCTTTAATGGAAAAAAAACCTTTGGAAGTTCCATGCTTTTAGTTGATACAGGGTGCTGCTAGAAAGCTTGATAGTAGTTTGATGCATGTAAATCTATTCCCTAAGTTCTCTCTGTGAAGTTTTTGGGGATGAAGTGAATACTTTAATCTATGGGTACAACTTTGGTTATATTTGTTCCCACATAACTTCATTCTGTTTAAGCTGGTATATGGTGGGCTAGATGCTAGTCGATGACAGAGCTTGATGGAATCAACATTATGTTCACTCAGCTAACATTGAAAAAGTTGGGAATTTCTTGGTCAAGCTGAGATGTCTTGGCGAAGCTTAACCCAGTTTTTTTTGCTTTGGAGGACGAATGGGATGATTTAGAAGAATCCAGTTGGGATGGTTGTCTTTGAGAGGATCCCTACTAAACTAATACTTCCAAACAAATTTCTTTCCTTCCATTGCCTTAGGCTTTGAAGATTCTATTTTTTTTAACCACAGGGTCCACCGGATGGCATAAAATGATATTGTATGACAGATGGTATTTGTATCAATGGGTGTTTTTTTGTTTTCAGTACATATGCCTGTGTTGGTTTAACTTTTCTAAATTATTACTATAGGAATTTTTCTTACTTCTCCTCAAGTGTTGTAGCACTGAAAACCATAGTCCATTTTGGGGCATAGATGTATTTCCTTTCACAGAGAGTTAAATCGACTATGGTATCTTGTTCTTACTATCTTCTAGCATAATGAATCAGCATGTATCCCTTGACACCTCGTTCTCTGGGTGAACCACTTACTTCCATATTTTGGAGTAAAACATTACAATTGGTGCAATAAAGCAAATTAGTCAAGTTTGAAGTTACAGTTTTGTTGCTAGTATTATTTTGGACATAAGATTTTCTTGTTGTTCCTTGGATAATCGTGCATTGAAATCGATTGTTATGCCAAATTGATTTGCTAAGGAGTATCCTTATATTGAATGAGTTTGATCCCTGTTGTGTTATAGAAATGTATTTATGAAAATATTATTGGTCCCCCAAAAGAATGGTGGATACTGTGGTTGATTTATTTATGGTTGACGAAGTGTCACCATAAAAGAGTTTTGAGTTTTAGTTGATTTTTTTTATGCTCTTTTCCACAACTCCGAAAAAAAAATGTGAAAAGAAAAGAATTTTTTTGTATACAGACTTGTTTGTATACGTGTGATATGATTTTGGGTATGCAGACTTGCTTGCATATCGGTGCACCGTTCCAAGTGAGTTCGGTTGCACGTGTAGATTTAGGAAATACTTGCCATGGATCGAACTTCGGGTGAGATGACAAGGAGGATGGTGCGATTGTGGAAAAGAAGCGAGATTTTTGTGTATGTGCATGATTACCTTAAAAGAAGAAACTAAATGCTCATTCAACCATTGAATGAGAACTATATGTCTTCCTAAAGGTAGAAAATGTGTGTTGTTAATATTTCAATAATAGTCTAATATGACTATGAATTGTATCATTGTTTGGAAATAAATCACATTTGTCAGGACTGATAACTTAGAAATATTATCCGGTTGCTTTTATCATTTTCATGCAGGATGACAAGTCTACTCATATTTCTGCAGGTCAGACTTGCCATAGTCAATTTCTATAGTTAGGATGATAACACATTTGCCTCATTGAGGAACTACCTGATGTGTGGTTGTTTATTGTTTTTTTTTTATAGTTTATTTTGATGTTGTCATGTGCGGATTTATTGATTTTGGGATGAAGATTTCTCACACCAGCTTTATTGCCGACCCAAGTGAGCTTTTCTTTCTTGGGTACATTCGTTTGGGAATGTAGCCGATTAGCCTTTCAGGTTTTGAGACTTTTGAGCAGCGTTACTGGAGTTTCGTTAGTGGAGCTAGCAACGTCTGAGTCTCTCTGGGTTAGATTTTTATTTGTTTCAGTGATTTAATCATGTTTTAGTTGTTGCTGCTATTTGTTTATGTTGTTATTGAATTTTCACGTCCCGAGTTTTGGGGAAACGGATAATCCTATGTGGATTTTAGGATTTTCGTTTTCTTCGAAAATTGGGGCGTGACAAAGGGTGTACCTACTCTCAACACAGATGCAATAGATTGCAGAGACACTGGAGGCTCTCAAACAGCGAAATCCTCCACTTGCAGAGGGAGACCGCGAGCAGCGAAGGGTTTGTTCCGTAGAAAGTTCTAGAACAAGTTTAGGAAAGCCGTTCGGCCCCAACAACTTCTCAATGGACAATAGGCGGAGGCACGACCAATAGTGACCCAACGCCCAGAGCCGACTGACATGTCTCGCACAACCCTCTCTGCAACGGGGCCAGAAACCTAGATGTGTTGTCCAGTCTCATGGTCCCTCCATTCATGGACCATATCAAGGACGAACCACTGCCCAAGAAATACATCCCGCCAAAGTTGGAGTTTTATGGTGGGACATGAGACCTGATCGATAACCTGCGCCACTTCAAGCACGTTATGGCGCTAAAAAAGGGTCTGATGTAGTAATGTGCCTATCATTCCCTGCAAGCCTAAAGACGTCGATACTAGCATGGTTCCATAGCCTTCCTCTGAAATCCATTGATTCATTCTAGACGTTGGCATTGGCGTTCCTTACACGCTTCGTGGGTAGCAAACGACTCAGGAGAGCCCCCCACTATCCGCTGACCCTAAAGTAAAAACAGAACGAGACGTTAAGGGAGTACGTCACTCGTTTTAATGATGAGTTGACCCTCATCGACGACTGTAGTGATGACACCGCCGTCACGACTTTCACTTAGGGTTTGAGAAGAGGCAAGCTCTATGACTTCCTTACCCTGAACCCCCCCAGCTAATATGACGGACTTGCCCAGAAATACATCACTCTGGACAAAACGCTGGTCACCAGAAGAGAGGAGGAGTTAGAAAAGAAATCATATGTCCCAAAGGATAGGAAAAATAAGAAGAAGAAAGTGAACTATGATAGTGATGCAGATTTAACTAACCTAAATTAATAGGTTAATTTAACCCACTTGTAATAACCGCAAGTGCACGGTGTCTAACTGGTAGACAACGACAAGTACGGGTCGATCCCACGAAGAAGGTGAATGCAATTGATATTTAAGAAATTATCTAAACTAATTTAAATGGAAAATGGGGGTTACAGCATTTTTAAAACTAAACTAAAAATAAATTGAACATAGAAAAAAAAAATAAAAGATAGATGAAATGAGATGAGTTTGATGGGCTTGGACTCACCAATGAGTTAGCAAAATTATTTAATCTAAATTACTGAATTTACGAGAAGCTTTAGGGATGAAAATCCCTTGCTTACACCGAATATGTGATCGTTAAAATCCAATTTAAATTATATCATGTTCTTTTAAACCTTAACAAAGTATTTCAAGCAAATACGCTTTTACAAAGTATTAAGTGTCTTCTTAGGGCACACTTAATCAAAGTTTAAGCTTAATATTTTTAACACATGCTTTGAATATATTGATAAAGAGTAATTCTAACTACCAAGCATATCAAGTTTAATTACTCGAACATGCAAGGTGAAAGCAATTTATCAAAAATTCAGAAATAAATTGCAATTAACAATTAAGTACACAATTCAGTAAAATGAATCAAATTAATTTATACAACCCATTTAGTTCGTCACAAACACGATGTGGTGGCACTCAGCAGGTGGGTGTGCACGAATCCCGAAGAAATGACCCAGAACTGCTCTGTGGTGGTACAGAGCAATTCTGTGGGTGGAAATAGCCAGAAAACTCGATTTTAAACCATTCCCGCCGCCTGCTACAGTAACTGCTACAGTACTGCAACAGTCCGGTCTTCTTCTCCAGCGTAACAGCGGCTGCTCCGCCGCCTTCCGTCGCTCCTCGCGACCTTCCCGACCGCCAAATCAATGCTAGAACCTGCAACGACAAGCAAACAGTGAGAATTAACCAATAAAATAGCACAAAAACCGAAGAGAAATCGGGAAGAGATTCCCTGTTTTCGCTCCCTGTTTCAGCCTACTGTAAGCTCTGCCGCGCGGTGGTGGTTGCGGTGTTTGGTCGGGTCGTGATGGTGGTTGTGAGAGAATGAACTCGAGACAAAAAGAGGCCGAGAGAGGGGCGAAAAACACGCTGTCGCGACGTGAAACAGAGTCGCGGTGCGGCTCTGTTTCGCGGTGGTTTTTGCGCGGTGGCGGTGCTGGTTCGTGGCCTGTTGTGGTGGTGGGACTCGTGCGAAGGTGGTGGTGGTTGTGTGGACAGGGGAGAGGAGCATAGGGTGGTGGCGATGGAAGAGTTGAACGCTAAACAGGGTTGTCACCCCCCTGTTTCGCGGTGGTGGCGCGAGAACGGTGGCGCCTTGAGAGGAGGAAGAGGGTTTGATCTCTCCTTCCAATCTGTTCCCTTCTCTTCCTCCCTCCCCTTTCTAGACGGCTATCGCATTGTATTTATAGAGATAGGATTAGGTTTGGATTTGGGTTTGGTTTTAGGGTAGGAATTGGTTTAGGTTTGGTTTTAGGCTATGACTTGGGTTTAGGTTTGGGTTTTGTTTTATACCACCATTGAAATTGCCTAATTGTCGTTTGTGACTGCTTAATATGAATTCATCGTTTAAGCTCATATTCCTGCAAAGATATTAAAACGAAATAATTACTATAAAATATAATAATCGAAACACTAACATGTACAAATTAAGGGATATATTCTGTAATAATTATGTGTATATCAAATACCCCCAAACCTATATTTTGCTAGTCCTCGAGCAAAACAATAAAAACAAAATTCTAACTCACTTTCGCAAGAATCATCGGTTGCACTTACCTTAAACGTGCAACAAGGCTTTAAACCGCTAGATTACCTCTAGTGGACGAGTTATAGTCTCGTGAGGGTTTCCAGAAATGTTACCCACAAACATTATTGACTCAACAAAACTTGGTCACAAAAAGCTTATTTTAAAACTTCAATAAATGCAAGGACCCAACAATTTTCCAAAAATTTTAATATTTTCCAAAAGTTAGAAAAAAAATTCACAATCATTCTCAACTCAATGTGTGTGTGTGGATAGCACTATCAACATAACTTTTCACTTCAGAGCAAAACAATGACTAAATCTCCTGTAGAAAGTTTGTTTTGACTTCAAATCTCTCATGTCACTCACAATAAAGCACTCAGAGATTTGGTAATTCACTCAATTTATATGTGAGGAAAGAGTAAATAATGGAAAACAATCATCTCACATATAGTATTATGAAGAACGGACTTTTCAAGAATGGAATGAACATGATCTCATGGACAGGAATATCAATTGCTTTTGGAAATGTTGAATCAAACACCATAAGTCTTGGTTATTAAATCTCCACATCTACGGAACCAACCTTTACCTAAGATCAACTAAGACTTTGTTGGGTTGTAAAAGGGCTTGGGTAATGGTTAATGAGGAATGTCAAAGGATTCTAAGAAACGTTTCTAGGAATGTATATACCCATTCAACGAACAATTAGGGCTGCCAAGAATAAACCAATGTTGCGCATCATCAATTTTTTTCTTCATTCTCACATCTTTATCCTCATTGAAGAATATTCATAATCATTTTTTATAGCTATTTTTCTTTTCTTCAACTTCTTTTTTTTTTTTTTTTTTTTTTTTTTTTTTATAGAGGATTTATGAAATATCTCATATTCTGCTTTTTTCATGCCCTTTTTGACACCAAGTATATCCATCCATACACATTCCCAGAGAAAATTGGGTAAAGGTTAATGGGTTAACAAATAAAAGTTATTCTAAGGCTCAAAAGGCTACAAAAAGGTTAATGTTATGGGTAAGTTAAAAGGCTAGTTAATGGTCTAAAGAAAAAAAAAAAAAAAATGCCTAGATCATTTCCTAAGTTCGGGTCAGTTTTATGACATCTCAATTGAATAAGCCAAGAAGTTCTAGTGTAATAATTCAATTTTGATGTCATTCCCAAAGCAATTGATCAGAAAAATGAGAATAATGAGATCATCAACGAGATAATACAGACTCAAGAAAATCAGAGTTTATGTATAACCCTCAGAAAAATAGAAAGGTTCAAAACTTTCAGGGTTAAGTCTCCACTATTATTCTAAGGTTTTCTAGTGCATATCTTACTCATCAACTTCAAGTTATGCTAACATGGCTCATGGTGCAAAGATAATTGAATTGAAAAATCTCATGAACTCGATCTAACATAAGGACCATATTAAACTTTAAGTCTTTATCAATATCGGCTTGCATTGTCTTGAGCATAAAAACATTTTCATGATCGCAAAAGACCAAGTTTTCTTGATAGAAAAACAAGAAAAACACTTTTTTTTTTTTTTTTTTTTTTTATAAGAAAAGAAAACACTACGAAAAATTCACCGACTCATGAACCCTACCCCCAAACCTAATCTAAACATTGTCCTCAATGTTTAACAACATAATTCTGACAAATGAATAAAGTAAGTACATGACAGGAGGTTAGAACAGTATTACCGCGGTGAAGATTTTACCAATTTCCACGAAGTCATCCATCAATGAGGCTCACAAACATAAGAATCATGGAGTTTTCATTAGAAATTGATAAAATGCAGACTTGACACTAACAAAGAAAACTAAAAAGAAAAAGCAAGTTGTAAGTCAAAACTGTTACGGAGCTAACGAGTATGAGTGAAACACAACTAAATAGGGTACTCGAAAATCAATCCAGACTAACAGCAAAAACACACAACTAAAGCTAGGCTGCCTCCTATTAGCGCTTGGTTTAACGTCATCAGCCAGACAAATATTCTTCCTAAAAAAAATGGTGTATCAAAAAGTGTAGAGGAAGAATATGACAAACACATAGTCCATGGCCGTATATTAACAACCTGAACAGTTGAGGATCAGTCCACCAAAATATAGCAATCACATGGAGCACCAAATACACTAGGACATTCCAAAAGTGATTAGTAGTTATACACAACAAATGATCCTTGTGTGCTCCAAAGAGGGAACATCCTATGTCTGGTTCCAAATAAGAAGATTGGATAATTTTCACAACAGGATGGTGAAAACTGAAATCCTCACTACAACACAAGGGATCGATGAAAGTAGCCTTAGTATATGGGAATGTGATGCAAGTAGATGAGACGATGGATATATCAGGTGGTACAGGCTCATCACTTGAATCATATAGAGATACTGGTCTAGACAACTCAAGGACACCTATATCAGGTATTTCTATCTGATTGTCAACCAGTTTTCCACACCCAAGGGTAGTAATGGATTGGTCACCTTCACTGTCTGACTCAGATGAGCCACTAAGTTCAAATTGACCATTTGGGTTGGAAATAGGTTGGCTAGGAAATCTTTCTGACTCTATCTCATGAAATGACTCAGCTATTTGACTCACAGTCATCTCAAGTTTCCGGATAGCTTGAGAGTTTTGTTGATAAATAGCTGTCAAATCTGCGATATCCTGAGAATTTTGCTCAAGCATTTCCCCTGTTCGCTTTATAAAAATGTTCATTATAGCCTCTAACTCATTATCAGGAATGAAAGCTTGAGGAGTCTGAGGAGTGTCTAGAGGGCCTTCATGGTACTGACCATGAGCCCATGAGAAGTCAGGATGATAAGCTAGACCTGGGTTGTGATAATCTAAATATGGATCAAACAGTGAGAATTAACCAATAAAATAGCACAAAAACCGAAGAGAAATCGGGAAGAGATTCCCTGTTTTCGCTCCCTGTTTCAGCCTACTGTAAGCTCTGCCGCGCGGTGGTGGTTGCGGTGTTTGGTCGGGTCGTGATGGTGGTTGTGAGAGAATGAACTCGAGACAAAAAGAGGCCGAGAGAGGGGCGAAAAACACGCTGTCGCGACGTGAAACAGAGTCGCGGTGCGGCTCTGTTTCGCGGTGGTTTTTGCGCGGTGGCGGTGCTGGTTCGTGGCCTGTTGTGGTGGTGGGACTCGTGCGAAGGTGGTGGTGGTTGTGTGGACAGGGGAGAGGAGCATAGGGTGGTGGCGATGGAAGAGTTGAACGCTAAACAGGGTTGTCACCCCCCTGTTTCGCGGTGGTGGCGCGAGAACGGTGGCGCCTTGAGAGGAGGAAGAGGGTTTGATCTCTCCTTCCAATCTGTTCCCTTCTCTTCCTCCCTCCCCTTTCTAGACGGCTATCGCATTGTATTTATAGAGATAGGATTAGGTTTGGATTTGGGTTTGGTTTTAGGGTAGGAATTGGTTTAGGTTTGGTTTTAGGCTATGACTTGGGTTTAGGTTTGGGTTTTGTTTTATACCACCATTGAAATTGCCTAATTGTCGTTTGTGACTGCTTAATATGAATTCATCGTTTAAGCTCATATTCCTGCAAAGATATTAAAACGAAATAATTACTATAAAATATAATAATCGAAACACTAACATGTACAAATTAAGGGATATATTCTGTAATAATTATGTGTATATCAGATAGTAACAAAAGGAAGCGCACATACAACAAGACTGACTCGAGCCGCCCCAGGCAGGACAAGGCCTCAAATTACGTCAGGTCCAGGTCTATCACCCCTCTCAACACCAGTCTATTCGACATCCTTGAATCCATCAAGGATTGGGAAGAGCTGAAGTAGCCGTCTAGGCAGCGAGGAGACCCTGCTAGACGCGACAACAAAAAATATTGCACTTATCACAAGGAAGGCATACATGATACTGAGGATTGCAATAACCTTAGAGGAGAAGTCGAGTCCTGGATAAGGAAAGGCAAACTCAAGGAGTTCCTAGGCTTGGAAAAGAGGCAAGGCTGAGCAAAGGAAAGAACGGACGCTGTCAAGGAAATCGAAAAGAAGTTCCTGCCGTTATTTACGTCCTCCACGTGGTCAATCTCGAAGAAGAGCAATCAAACGGGTCTCGCAAGAGGACATTGAATGAGATGCGAACACCATCTCAATATGAGGACCGACAAGGGCAGCACACACGAGTTCATAGCCCAATCCCATCATTGACATTTATGGAGAGGGATCTCCAGGGGGTACATTCTTCTCACAATGACACCCTGGTCATCTCTTTCCTTATTGCTAAGTGGGAGGTAAAGAGAGATTTGGTGGACACTGGAAGCTCGCTAAATGTCATGTTTCTCAATGCATTCCGCAACATGTAGCTACAGGAGGACCTAAAGCCCGCCAGCCACCCTATGGTCAGATTCAGTGGAGATAAATGCTTTCCCAACGGGAAAATCAATCTAATAGTGGTGGCAGGAGAGCCACAACTAGGGAAGTACCTTGTCAAAGAGTTCATGGTAGTTGACACCCCGTCTACCTACAACATCATTCTGGTAAGGCCTTGGCTACGTCATATGGAAGCAGTGGTAACCACCCTATACCAAAGCATACAAAATACACCCAACCATGCTCAAGGGACTATTCGAGGAGATCAGCCAGCAGCAAGAGACTGCCATTATGCAATCCTGAAGTAGCTAAACTGTTACCAGTGACAACTCGGGCCCACAGAACCAACATGTCAAGCATTGGGCCAAGACAAAAGAGGTGGATTACTATGTGAGGGCGGAGGAGCCCAAATAACCAAGGAGCTGCTATGCGGAGATCCAGAAGTCAAAGCTAGCGAGGCAATCCAAACTATCAATGAACTAAGTAACAATACTTCAACAAACGAGTACCAACTCCAAGAGCTGTTAATCAGCAAGGAGCTGCCCTCCAACACGAAGTCTACTATTCAATAAGTTCATTGGCTTTAAAAAAAACTTCGCTAGAGGGACCATGCAATCTGAGCAAGGACCATTTGCTCCTCCTTCTTGACCGGATTAGCTTAGTCTCCGCTTGGAGTTAAATTATTTGTTGCTTTGATTTCGTTTCTTGTTTTCTGTTTTTCATTTCAGTGTAAAAGAGTTGTTCGTACAAGACACATTCTAGAAATAAAACAATTTTTATTAATTGCAATGAGAGTTATTAGAAAGCTTGTCGACCAACTAGTACATCACTTTATACACTACAATTATCTAAATACAATGCAAACATCTATTCGCTTAAACAAGGGTAGAGACTCTGATATGCTAATCTGCCTCCAGAATAGAAGGTGGTGAAGTAAAGCGTCTGGAGCAGAAGGCGAAGGAACGCACTCAATTCATTACTCCTTTGAATTACCCTGCAAAAATGATTCGAAAGTTAAACCTCGATTCAATCTGCCTCATGAGGAGGAAAAGAAGAAAGCAACAGAAAGCTGGCGAAAACGTCCCGGGACAAACGAATGATCGAGGTTTCATAGTGATGCCAAACGAGGGCAACTCTTAGACGTGTAATGCATACGGTAAAACATATGTTCCATTTTAGGAATTAAAGCACGACCACTAACGCTCTCATCAACCATAAACTAGCTGCAACGTCCATCCTTCGACTGCAATAAACGGATGAAAGAGTGTTCGAGCACCAGAGGATAGAAGACAGACCTGACCCCCGAAAGGAAGTCATTAACTCTTCTTCGCAATGTAAGAAGATATTACAAAATCTCATGAGATCAATCCAGTGCCCACCCAGATCAGGCGACACTACATAACAACAAGTTTTATCAAGACTCATCGGCGCAAATGTTAGAACAATCGAAGACTCAATGGAAGAGATCTTTCTTTAGCCTTTTGAAAACCCAAAACAAACTCTCTGGTAAAATGCATTTGATTAACATGCATAATACCAACCCATATATAGGCAAAATGGTTTATGAGGAGGCGTCAACTAGCACTTACTTCGGCATTAAATGCCGTATGGGAAATCTGGAAAACGACGATTCCAATAGCAACTGCACAAGTCCACATCTTTTGAATTAATGACCCTGCAGGCAAAACCATTAACTTGGGGGAGTACCATCTCGCAGAATGCGCTGTATCCACAATTTTTTTTTTCTAAACATGCCTTCAACTAATGGGCCAAAGCTTATGCCCTGTTAGATCCGGCCCAACACACTCAAAGAACAAATAGCAAAGGCTATGTGCGCCCACAAAATAAGGAGCGCGCGTGAAAATTATTATTATTAAACCCAAGGCATCAACTCCACTATTATTCTGCTGCTGTTCATTAAAGTTGGTCAATTTATTTTAGTCCGATCAATCGATTCGACACCAAAATCTTATAGGTGAGTTAAGTAAGTCAGGATCCCCAAGTCAGAATTATACGCCCAGAATTTTGAAGGCAAGTTAAGTAAGTCAGGACCCCCAAGTCAGACTTACAAGCCATAAATCTTACATGCGAGTTAAGTAAGTCAGGACCCCTGAGTAAGACTTATACAACCAGAATCTTACAGGCAAGTTAAGTAAGTTCGGACCCCCAAATCAGGCGTAACACACCCGAAATCTTACAAGCGAGTTAAGTAAGTCAGGACTCCCAAGTCAGGTTTATACGCTCAAAATCTTACAGGTAAGTTAAGTAAGTTAGGACCCTCAATTCAGACTTACATGCCTGAAATCTTACAGGTGGGTTTAGTAAGTTAGGACCTCCAAGTCAGATTTACATGCCTAAAATCTTACATGCGAGCCAAGTAAGTTAGGATTACCAATTCAGACTTCTAGTACGCTCTAACCTAGTCCGTTACATTAAATGAGTGCCAATGATTTAGAGAATGGCAGATTAGTCAGCACTTTGAAGCATGCTCGAGATGGCTTGCTAAGAATCATTGTCCAATCATGGACAATAGAGACCAAACCCAACCAAGGCTTAGTCGGTGACGACGGACGACGATAGCTTCTTATCGGTTCGAAGCCTAGTCCGCACATAAAAAATTTTGAAGGCCTAGAAAGTGGGAGTCTAGTCGGCGCTCTTGATGCCTGATTAAGATGGCTTGTCAGGGGTCACTACTCATACATATACAGTGATCGCCAAACCCTGACCATAGCTTAGTCAGTGGCCGCTGATGACAATGGTTTTGGTTGGCTTGAAGCCTAGTTTGCTGTGCACAGATTTCAACGGCCTAAAAAGTGAGAGCTTACTCAGTGCTCATGTAGCCTGGTGAAGGTGGCTTTTCAGGAATCATTGGCTAACTACATACAATGACCGTCGAACCCCCGCCAAAAGTTTAGTCAGAACGACTGACAATGATAACTACTGGCTCGCTCCAATTCCTAGTCCGCCACGAACGGATCAAGATTAGTTGGAAAGTGTCCCTTAACTACGAATGCCCCATTTATCTTTTGTGAAAGGATAGCCAATATGTTTTGAAAAATATATATAGTAGAGGACTTTAGGAATTTACAAAGATTTTAAATTTAAAGTTATATGTTTAACATGTTGTTTATAATTTCTTGATTAAATTTAAATATTGATATTTTTCACCAGATTTTCTTATGAATACAATGACTGGGTTCAAACCATCGATTTTAAAAATAATTTCATCTTAAACAACTCATCTCGAGGAAAATCTAATGGGCCAAATTTAGTCGTACACACATTTCTAAGTAAATCTAACAATCCAAATTTAGTTGTGCGCATCTCAAAGAAAATCTAACGATCTAGTGCGCATCTCGAGTAAATCATGGAGATCCATTACGCATCTTAAGAAAATTTGACGGTTCAAATTTATTCATGCACACATTTCGAGGAAAATCAGGCGTCAGAATAAATTGCCCCATATAATAAGGCAATAACTTAACCTCATATAATAAATTTGAATTTAATTTTGCCTCCTGAAACAGAATAGACTTGAGAGATGATGAAGATGACCAGCAACTCAAGCTTAACTTCAAAACTTGGCATACTTTTCCAATCCAAATATTTAATCAAGAAAATTTTGTTTATCTTCCTCTCCTTTTTCTTTCTCTGTCTCGCAGCCTCGCCACCACCTCCCCCTTCATCCTCCCTTGTCTTTCTCATTCTTCCACTTCCTTCTTCTTCCTCCTTCCTCCCCCTTCATTTCTCAAGTCTGTTCTGTTTTAGGAGGCAAAATTAAATTCAAATTTATTTTATGGGGTTAAGTTTTCGCCAGTAATTTATTATATGGGGGCAATTTATTCAGAACGTCAGAAAAGTGCGTATGCAAGACAAAGATTCTAGATCGACGCATTGAAACTCAAGAGGAGGATGTATCTAGGAGGAGGAGATGTGTTGAAGAGGAAAAAAACTAGTTTTTTTGCGAAATCCTCGAAATTATGGATGAAATATTCGAATTTATTAAAATTCCCCCTCGCAAAAGTGGAGATTTCCATTTTGCAACTTTTCTTTTCGTAAAGTGAAAAAAATGCGAAATCACAATCCATGGTTCCACATAAAATCAGTACCTTCGAGTCACAATCCAAAAAGAAAACATCCTATGTCTGGTTCCAAATCGGATGATTGGATAATTTGCACAACAGGATGGTGAAAACTGAAATCCTCAATACAACACAAGGGATCGGTGAAAGTAGCCTTAATAAATGGGAATGTGATGCAAGTAGATGAGACGATGGATATATCAGATGGTACAGGCTCATCACATGAATCATATAGAGATATTGGTCTAGACAACTCATCACCTGAAAATGCATACCTGAGGGTGTCAGGTAATTGTTTAAGGTCAAGCTCAGGTGGCTCAACTGATGGGGCTAGTTTTGACTCACTAAGTGGAAGAGGCTTCACTTTAGACTTCCATTTATAACTAGGATCCACAATGGGGACTGAGTCAAGCAAATCATTGACTTCCCTAATGGAATCATCAACATCAAAGTCTAAACTAAATTGAGTCAAACAAGCCTCTAAACAGTCAAGGGGAGACTCTAAAAAATGTTCACAGTTTGATTCGATGCATGAGTCACTAGGGAGGCATGAGTCAACACGGGAAGGAGATGTCTGTAGTGTCTCAGAATCTTCAGGTTCATCAATAAATAAGGCTTTATCAGCTTTCTTATGAGATGAGGATGCAACCTGTCTAGAAAACTCAATGACACCCATATCAGGCATTTCTACCTGATTGTCAACCAGTTTTTCACTCCTAAAGGTAGTAATGAATTGGACATCTTCACTGTCCGACTCAGATGTACCACTAATTTCAAATTGACCATTTGGGTTGGAAATAGGTTGGCTAGGGAATATTTCTGACTCTATCTCAGGAAGTGACTCAACTATCTGACTCACAGTCATCTCAAGTTTCCGGATAGCTTGAGAGTTTTGTTGAAAAATAGTTGTCAATTCTGTGATATCATGAGAATTTTGCACAAGTATTTCTCCTGTTCGCTCTATAAAAATTTTCATTATATTCTCTAACTCATTATCAGGAATGAAAGCTTGAGGAGTCTGAGGAGTGTCTAGAGGGTCTTCATGGTACTGACCATGAGCCCATGAGAAGTCAGGATGATAGGCTAGGCCTGGGTTGTAATAATCTAAATATGGATCATAATCAGGTCGTCGCATGTCATAAAATGAATTGACTTGCTCGGAAAAATAGGCTGGATAAAATGAATTGACTTGCTCGGAAAAATAGGCTGGATAATCCCTTGAGTCAGACTTACACGACCAAAATCTTACAGGCGAGTTAAGTAAGTTAGGACCCCCAAGTCAGACTTACATGCCCGAAATCTTACATGCGAGCAATGTAAGTCAGGACCACAAAGTCATACTTACATTTCCAAAATCTTATTCTAACCAAAGCTTAGTCGATTTCTACCTATGACAACAACTTCTGGGTGTTTATGATATAGAGAGTGGCAACTTAGTCATTGCTCTGATGTTAGACCGAGACAGCTTGCCAGAGATCATTGTCCAAACATGTACATTAGAGACCAAACCCGACGAAAGCTTTGTCGGTGATGACCGACGACGATAGCTTCTGGTCTTCTCAATACCTAACTTGCACATAATGGATTCTCAGTGCTCTCAACGCCAGATTAAGATGGATTGCCAGAGGTCACTGCTCATACGCAGACAGTGATCACCAAACCATACTAAAGCTTAGTCAGTGGCCGCTGATGATGATGGTTTTGGTTTGCTCGAAGCCTAGTTCGTTGCGCGCGAATTCCGACGACCTATAAAGTGGGAGCTTAGTCAGTGCTCATGTAGCCTGGTGAAAACGGCTTGCGAGGGCTCATTGGCAAACTACAAACAATGATTGTCAAACCCCGCCAAATGTTTAGTCAGAGCGATTTACAATGATAACGGTTGACTCGTTCCAATTCCTAGTCTACCACGAACGGATCAAGATGCATTGGAAAGTGTTCCTGAATTGCGAATGCCCCATTTATCTTTTGTGGAAGGATAGCCAATAAGTTTCAAAAAATATATATAGTAGAGGACTTTAGGAATTTATAAAGATTTTAAATTTAAATTTATATGCTTGACATGTTGTTTATAATTTCTTGATTAATTTTAAATACTGATGATTTTCACCACATTTTCTTATGAATACAATGACCAGGTTCAAAACATTTTTTTTAAGTTTAGGGTTTAGTATAAGGGTTTAAATGTTTGGGGTTTCTGCCAAGGATTTTAGGGTATATGTGTTTAGGGTGTTTGGGGTTTAAGGAATTTAAGGTTTTTGTTTAGGGTTAGGGTTAGTTTAGGTTATAGATTAAGGATTTATGATTTTGGGTTTAGATTAATGGTTTTAGGGTTCACGGTTCAAGATTTGGGGCTATGGTTACAATTTTGAGTGTAGATTTAGGATTTAATAATTTATGATGAATATTAATGATTTTAGGGTTTAGGGTTATGTTATAGTTTATGATGTAGATTTTAAGAGTTTAGGGTATACATTAAGGATTTTAGGGTTTATAGGAGAAAGGTATACTTTAGAGTTTGTGGTTAGGGTTATAGTTTAGGGTATATATGAATGATTTAAGGGTTTGAGGTTTATGTTAAATATTTTAGGTTTTACCCTAAACCCTAAAATCTTTTACCTAAACCCCTAACTCATAAATCCTTAAGCTAAACCTTGACTTATAACCCTAACCCCAAACTCCAAACCCCAAACCTAAACCAAACCTTAAACTCTAAAACCCTTAACATAAACCCAAAACTATTAAATCTTTAATCTAAACCCTAATCTATAACCCAATACCCTAAACCATAAATCATGAACTTAAACCCAAAACACCCTAAACTTAAACCATAACCCAAACCCTAAACTATACCCTTCAACATAAACCTTAAAATCCTTAAACCCCAAAGTCAGACTTATACGCATGAAATCTTACATGCAAGCCAAGTAAGTCAGGACCACCAAGTCAAACTTACATGCCCTAATCTTATTCTAAAATATATATATAGTAGAGGCACTACAAAAAACGTATTCTAAAACGACACTTTCAAGGCGGCGTTTTAAGAAAAGCGCCATCGCTTCATAACATTACCGACGCTTAAAACCAAAATGCCTCTTAGTTAAACATTATAACGGCATTATCATAGAACGCCGGTAAAACCTTATGCATTAACGGTGTTTCTATTAGAAAGCACCGGTAAAGAACAAAAAAAAACCCGCGCCTACTTCCCGCTGATGAAAATAAAATCGAGTTTTAACAAAACCCTGTATTAGAGTTATAACAAACGCCGTATTAGAGGTTACTTATAACCCACCAGCCTCCTCGACTTCCCTCCCCTCTCCTTCTCGACTTCCCTTATTCCTTGCTCTTCCCTCCTTCCTGATTCACTCTTCCCTCCTTTCCGACTTCCCTCCTTCCTGATTTGCTCTTCCCCCCTTCCCGATTCGCTCTCATCTCTGCTCTCTCATCAAATTTGGTTTCTTCAAACGGCTTGAACGATTACTTCTCCAGCTTGAGCGGTTGGACCGATCTTCTCCATTCATCTACTAAGCTTCTCGAACAAGCTGCACCTTCTGCACAGCTCCCTCCCTTAGAAGTTCTTCTTCATTTTTTTTATTATCCAGGGTTTAGGGTTTATCTTCTCTCATTTCTTCACTAAAAAAACTTTCCATTCCTTGCAGAGCAATTTGGACCAATTTGAAACGTTGTCGAAGAAACTCAAAGCTAAAACCCTAAGAACTGAGATTCACTACCTGTTTTTGGTTGTATGGTGAGTTACTCACCTTTTTATTTTTTATTGATCAATAAAATTTTGATGTGACTTGACTTTAAAAAAAATCTTCCTAAGCCTGCCTAAATAATGGATTTATATTTATGCAAACATGTATTTTTCTTTTCAGTTCACTCTATTTTCTCCTAATCAATATTCATTTTTTTACTGATTCGAAATTTGCAAATGCTCCTGTAGACAATTCTCAAGTAGTAATAACTTCTATTAGCTAGTTCCTTGACTTGGAAAGGCTCACAAATTATGATGTTAGACATTTTTTGGTTTAACGTTTTTAGATGTTTCTACAGATTAGTGAATTATTTCTCGAGATCATATTTATTTGTTCATGTTTGGCTTGAATTGATAAAGATCAGTATGAAAATAAGTTGATTTCATAAATTACTCTGTAAATAATGTATTTGTCGATGATATAAAAAATTATATTTTCACGTCTTCTTTGCTGACACTTTGATGAGTCACCCCTTGATGTAATGTATACTCGTGCAAGATCCAATCAGTTTCTCCTACTTGGGGGGTTTTCCTGTTGTACCCAATGATTTTGCCTCCATTTTGAATAGGTTTATCTGTTCCTGTAGCTTTCCTGTATTCAGTGCTAGCACTTCAAATGTCTCTTGGTAGGATACTTGCATGTCCTGTTAGGATACTTGCGTGTTCTTGTTGTGAAGAAGTATTTTGTCTTCACATGCAATGGGTGCTTCGCTGGCAATTGATTCACACACAAGTGCATACAAAGAAAAGCTAATAAATTAAACTAGATCCAGTTCTAGAGAATTTTCATGAAAATATTAAAATACCTATCAGTTGAGTTGGGGGATATTAGTATCTAGGATCTGATATAGAGGCAAATTGAGCGCTGAAACCTTTTTATAGAGATGATGATTGACTCAATCAAGGTGAAAAATTTTGGGAAAATTGTCTGCGCTTCAAGGTTTGTTCATTTATAGATGGACTAAATGAACAATGTCTTATATGTTTTGTCCTCTTTTATGATTAAATTAATCCTAATACAATGGGGAGCATGGTTCCCTTTCATGCTGCCTGCTACTATACTGAGACACTGGAAGAAATCTCCTCATAGTGTCGACATGTAAATTGTTTTGAAGTCCTATGTTCAGCGCTAAGTGGACTTATCATGTTTGCAAATTAAGACATATATAGTTCATGATGTTTGTTGACTGCTATTCAACACAACTATTATTTTCTCCAGGATCTTGTCGATGAGATCGAGATTTTGTGTAAACCGATATAAACTTGTGTTGTTGGTTTGAGACTTTAATATTTGTGCATCAGAGCCAAATGAAGCCCACACATGCAGTTTTTGTTGCTGCCTCTACAAGCAAGTCATCTGAACTTGAGAGTCATGCATGCTTCATCACTTACAAGTTGCAACTCCTTGACAATGTGAATTGAGCATTGCAGCTGTACCAGAGAAATGAATGGCTTAATAGTTCAACATTACTAAATATCCATTGTTGTCTAGATGATATTTTGTGAAATATAAACAAACCAACAAATGAGTTGTCACTTACAGATTTTGTGGATGATTTTAGGGGTTTCAGCTGAGGTATGATCAGGTATCCTTGAGGTCCACGGTTTTGATTCAAGGTCTTAATCTGTTGGGAGTGCGGGGCAACATATTGAGAGGAGATCCATGGTGGCAATAATTTTGTCAGTTGTTTCTAACGTCGGGCAGAATAGCGATTATTCTACAGGCTAATAGCAACAAATAATTGACAGGGAAGAACACAAAAAGATTACCCAAAAAACACATAGAAAATAACTATAATGTTTAATCAATTACTCAAATCAAAGGTATCTCTAAAATCAGCCCACAAGTCGGGCTTTATAGCTAAAACTCGCGATTATTCAAATTTTACCAAAATTAACAAAACCCCAATAATCATGCTAAAACAAAATACGTAATAAAAGAAACATACTGCCAAACATTTGGCCCAAATTGGGTTCAGAATCATTTCCTAAACAATGATTGAAATATTACTATAAAGGGAAATAAACTACTAAATTTGTGGATTCGGAAGGGAAAACGGTGGATTTTGGCCTCGAAAAGATGTGCAACGAGCATGGCTCATTGACCACAACGTGCGCGTTGAAAAAAGCTTTCCGAATTGGGATCGTTTGCGAGATTATGATACTCGTAGCCAAAGTTATGGCCAAAATACTAAAACGCACCCTAAATTGCCAAATTTAAAATAGAATTATGATTTTCTGCCATTCTTGCACTGATCTGCTAATTTGAGATATCTTAGTGCTAATAACGTGCTATCTAGCAGCTCAGCATCATCTGACTCGAATCCTCCTGCATCAGTTTCTTAGCAATTCAAGAGAACTGGACCCACTGCATCCATGTTATGAAGGTCTTAATTATGTGTACATAATCAATCATCTAGGCTCGCCATGGTAGACACCCAGCGGTGCATGGTTGCTATTAACATTTCCCACTAGATGCAAATATTTAAGAACATAAATTTTTTAGTGTCGTAGTACCTTACACATAAATTAATATCTGATGCTATTATACAATATGTGCCATGACTATGGTACGTCAGTGACTGCAGAATATGGGGAATCAAGTATATTGGGTTATAGCTAGTTTTTTAATATATGTGCACATCATGTACGTACATGTTCTCAAAGGGTTTGTTCATTTTGCATCATCTTTTGGACAAGGATATATAAAGCCAATAATACGATATGCACTGATGACGAGTGGGTTCTCAAAGCTGAATTTCAGATCCTGTGATTTTATTGGGTTTTGATTTTGCGACTTATTTTGCTTCAGACTTTGTGCATTTATCGGGTGTTTGATTTTTTTAGCCTTCTTTCGCTGTACTTGGTGTTTAGAGAAATCAGAACCACTTTTAGTTAAAAACTTAAAGCCATAAAGACACAAATCTAATATAATGGCATGCGATGCGAATATACAATAACTTTTGAACAACAACAATTTTAAGGAATTCAACACTTAATTCTATGATGCATGCATTGCATTGCTCTTATGTTGGCAGAGAATCAACTTTTTTTCCCTAAAAGCTTTCCTTATATTTGCTTGTTTCCTTTCTGACTTACAAAAATGTCGTCTACATAGTATATAGTTAATTACTACCTTCATTGCTAAGGAAATGAAACCAACGTTCAGAATTTGGTCTTCTTTTTCGAAAAGTAAGGAGGAAGGCCCCAATACCCAGTATAGTCTAAAGATGCTTTACCAATAAACCAAGCTATGTGCCTTCCTTCCATGTTTCCTTCGTTTCTCAGATGTTTTGAATATCTTTTAATCTCTAGACCACCCCATGTAGTCAGTAAGATTCTTTGATTAAATCTTTGCTAGAATTATACCCTTGGAGCCAATGATTACATGTCCTCGATTCAATTACCTTTAGGAGCCTGTCCCAGTTGTGACGAATGCCGTAGACTATGGAAATGATGACAACAAAGATAACAATGACAATAATAAATAAAACCAGTATAATTTTTAATAGGTCAGAAATGATTTATGTGACACTCTGTTGGGTACTCCTCTACCTAAAGGATCCCTTCAATATGCCTGTGGAGGGATGCATTGGGATGTCGCTTTACAAAAAAAGTGAGTTCACTACCGATGATGCATAACATTACCGACGCTTACAACTACAACGCCGTTTAATTAAAGAACATAATGGCACCGCAGGCAGGGACATTAAAACTGTATGCAATAACGGCGTTGATGTTATGAAGCACCGATAAAGAACAAAAAAAAATCTTTCGATTGTTGCTTTCATGAGCTCTACATATTCACTTCAACCCTTGTTATTGGATAATGCAGGAAACAAAGGCGGCCTGGAGAAGATAAGCCAATTAGATTATTTATTAAAGCAAAAGTCTTCTCCGTTATACAATAGAACAATTATCTAGATTTTCTATTGAGATCAGGTATATTCATCATTGATTGTTTCAAATTTGAGTAATCCTTTCTATACATTTATCTCCTTTTTATTTTACTTCATTTTTTCACTTTCCCTTTGATATGTAAAAAAGATAGGGATTTAATGGCCACGTTGGACAAAAGCTGAATGGATATTGGGAATCGTTTGGACCCCAACTATATAAGAGGAGTGGAAACATTTCTTGATTTTACGTTTCAGCACACAAAATCTAGGAACCTCATATATTGCCCATGTCGAAAGTGCTTCAATGGTCGTCTTAAGACAAGGGATGAAGTTAGAGAAGATTTGATCATAAGTGGCATACTTCGTGGTTACACATATTGGGACTATCATGGTGAAGATAGACATGCTACCACAGGCAGTGAGGATGACGAGTTAAAGCTTGATAATGAGGTTGAATGTGATGAAATGGATGAGTCGATAGCGGATACTTTGTCAGGGTTTAATCATGAGAATGTCAAAGACCAAAGATATGAGATGGAGACTACTAGCAGTAGTGTACCACAAAATGAGGCTGAAAGAATTTTGAGGGTCATTCAAAATGCCAAGACTAGCATATATCCTGGGTGTGAGATTTCTTTATTGTATTTCGTCTTAAAACTTTTACATATTAAATGTGTTGGGGGAATGAATAACAGAGGCTTTACCATGTTGCTTAAGGAGTTAAAGAAGGTTTTTCCTAAAGGTGCGATGCTACCAAAGTCCTACTACGAGGCAAAAAAGATTTTTGAAGATCTTGGGCATTCATATGATAAGATATATGCGTGCATCAATGATTGTGTTTTATTTTACAAATAACATGCTTACGCAGAGTATTGCCCAACTTGTGGAGAATCGATATGGAAAAGAATTGATTGTGGAGATAATGATGATGATGAGGAGTTTACTGTATATTCTAACAGGAAGAAACAAGTCTCACGAAGGATTTTGCACCACTTTCCTTTAAAACCAAGGCTTTAGAAAATGTTCATGTCTTCCAAAATTGCTTCTGAAATGAAATGGCACCATGATAACTGTATTAGAGATGACAATCTAGCAGATCCTTCATATTCAGAGGCTTGGAAACGATCAATTGTATCCTGACTTTAGTGTTGAACCAAGAAATGTGAGACTTGGATTGGCAAGTGATGGTTTCAATCCGTTCAGCAACATGAGTCTATCATATAGCATGTGGCCCGTTGTTCTAATACCATATAATTTGCCCCCATTGATATGCATGAAACAAACAAATATGATTTTGTCTCTACTTATTCCGGAAAAGAAAGCTCCTGGAAATGACCTCGATGTTTACTTACAACCATTAATTGATGAGTTAAAAGAATTACGGGAAGAGGGCGTGGATTCATTTGATGCATCCAATAAGACAACCTTCCGAATGAGGGCAACCATGTTATGGACTATTAGTGACTTTCAAGGTTATGCAATTCTGTCAGGATGGAGCACTAAAGGACGTTTAGCATGCCCAGTTTGTAACGTGGAGACATGTTCGAAGAGATTAGTGTATGGAAAGAAACAATGTTATATGTGTCATCAAAGATTCTTGCCACTGGATCATAAATGGCTTGATAACAAACACAACTTTTATGGAAATAAAGAACCAAGACCTCCACCATTGTTTATGTCAGGTGATGATATTCTCGAGCAAATGCAAGACGTGGAACAAAACATTTGGTAAGGGGAAGAAACAAGCCGAGGGAAGTGGGCATCATAATTGGAATAAAAGAGTATATTCTTTGATCTTCCGTACTGGAAAAATTTGCTAATTCGTCACAAAAAATTATGCACATTGAGAAAAATGTGTGCGATAATGTGATTGCGACATTGCTAGGAATTTCGACAAAAACAATGGATAATCTCAATTCTCATTTGGATTTGCAACATTTAAAGCTTAGAGAAGAGTTACATCCAATTAAGAAAAATGAGAACACATATTTACTCTGTCTCGCGCGTTATACTTTGTCATCCGATGAGAAGAGTCGTGTGCTACAAATCTTAAAAGATATCAAGGTTCCAGATGGTTTTCCTTCAAACATATCCAGATGTGTTAACTTAAAAGAAAAAAAGGTTAATTGGCCTAAAAAGTCATGATTGTCATGTTCTTTTCCAATGATGTGTGTGATGCCTTGATCGGTTTGAGTAGTTTATTTGTTGATTTATGCTAAAAAAACTCTTCGATTTAAGGAACTAAAGAGAATAGAAAGGAATGCTGCAATTACGTTGTGCCGTTTAGAGATGTTATTTCCACCATCATTTTTTGATGTGACGGTAAACTTACCAATCCACTTGGCAAATGAAGTCAAGATTGCTGGTCATGTTCAATATCGTTGGATGTATCCCATTGAGAGGTACGTATATTTTCGTTGTTGCAAGTACCCACAATTAGGCCTGTTTGAGAACTATACTTATAATTCCAAATGTAGGTACTTGCACGCCTTGAAGTCATATGTCCGGAACAAAAGTCGACCGGAGGGATCAATTACTAAAGGTTACATTCTAGAAGAGTGTATGAATTTTTGTTCAAGGTCCTTGCATGATATAGAAACAAAGTTTAATCAAGTTCCTAGGAACTTTGATGACTCTGGTGACCAACATCAAGGTGGACTTTCTATATTTTCAACAAAGGGATGTGTTTTGGGAAAGTCAGTTGTAAAAAAGTTAACTATGGAATAATGGACCCAAGCACACTGGTACATCTTGCAAAATTGTGAAGATGTGACACCTTTTATTGAGTAAGAAATAACCATCTATACTACTTGTATGTTTTGAAGTCACCAAATTATCTAACATATGTTACTTATTTGTAGTGAACATAGAGAAATCTTGAAACATACACATTCAAGGAACTTAGACCTTATTCATCGTCGAGAATTCCCAAAGTGGTTTGAGGCTCGTGTAAGGAACTTAGACCTTATTCATCGTCAACAATCATACTAAGAATACTTTTCATAACATAATTGGTACTTTTCATTGCATAGGTGGTTGAATTATGTCGAACAACTAGTGATGAATCAGTTGAACAGTTGCGCCCATTAGCTCGTGATCCTGACAAAGTAGTATTGTCATGGAATGGTTATATTGTCAATGGATCTAAGTTCCACAAGAAAAGCCGGGAAGCTCGGTTAAAAACACAAAATAGTGGTGTGGTTGTTAATGGAGATAATGGAGTCGATAGATTGAATTATTATGGAGTTATTATTGATGTTGTTGAATTGCAATATTTAGGAGGAAATCGTGTTGTTCTGTTCAAGTGTGATTGGAGAGAAATCCACAGCCCTGGACGAGGTATTGAAAAGGATAGACATGGTTTCGTAAGTGTTAATTCCCAACGAACACTTCAAACAAATGAACCATTCGTCTTAACAAGCGAACAAGTTTTCTATGTTAGAGACAATGCAAGATCGGAATGGCTAGTTGTGACAAAAGCTACACCACGTGAATTTTATGTCGTGCCAGAACATGAAGACGAGGCAACCGTCAATGAAACAGAGGCATTGCAACCCCTAGTACTAGGGGATACATCATTTACTTGTGCACCAAGTGATGATGTTGATCATGTTGTTGTATGGAATAGAACTAATTTTCCAATGGAAACAATTCCATTGTCAGAAAATTACACCAAAAAAAAGAAGGAAAAGAAGATAAGAGAGTTGATGTTTGAACTATGGTAATTGAATAGTCATAAAATGTTATAATGTATTATTATTATGTTATGGCCCTAGCTCACTTTTTGTGCATTTTTCAGGTATGACGCACGACCACCGAGAATTGATAGGTCACCCCCATTCCATTTGGATGAGTCTTCCCCTAATATTGAGTCAAGTTCTTCTGGTATTTTTACTCACTCTAAACAATATAAACTCCATTTTTTCTTATAGAAATTGTACTTAAAATTAAAAAATTTTAAAATTAATAATTTCCTTTACATAGGTAGCACGAGGAATAGGAAACCACATGGACGAGTACTGAGACAGAAGGTAGCAAGTCTACCAAAAGGAACAAAACTGAGTCTGAAATTTGATGACTGACATCGGGCAATAGGAGAGCACAGGCCACTATTTGCGTCTCAACAGGGAATTGTCGTCTGGAACATGCAAGTTACATCTGTTGCTGCTCCGTCATGGAGAAACTTTGACAAAGATGTAAAGGCCAAAATGCTTGAGTCGGTATTGGTACGTATCTTATCATTATAATATATGTGTATATATATTGGTCACATGTGCTACATTTGATCAAATTTTCTCTTTTATTTAGGAGAAGTTTGACATAGGGGATGATCTAGAAAGAAATAAGTTGTTAATGAAGTAAATGGGAAAAAAATGGAGGGACTACCGATCTGAATTGAAGAAGGACTATTACGATATACATGAGATAGATAAGGAACGACTTCAAAATCGACCACCATTTGTAAAAGAAGAAGATTGGAAATGGTTGATAAAAGAACATTGGGGAGCGTCAAAGGTTTAGGTATGTACCTAAACCTTGAGATAATATCCTTTCATACTGTTATTATTCAACAATTTTTACATTATATATGCATACTTCATTCTTGATGACATAGTTTTTCAAATCCATTTTTAATAAATTCAAAAATTGTGTGATAAGAATAAAGACAGGCGTGACATACAACAAATGTTTCATCGTGCAGGCAGAAAATCCTTCGCCATAATTGACGATGAAGAGGTTAAGTACAAAATGTTTTTGATTTTGGGTTTGAATATCAACTTAGTAGAAATATAGTTACTCATTTGTGTATGTTTTCTATTGTTGCCAGATTGAAAGGATAGGAGTTCGCCCATCTCGTATTAGGATGTTTGAGCTTTCTTATACAGGCAAAGATGGATCATATTAAGATGTATTCACGAAAAAAAAGGCAGTCAGTTTTTTTTCAATTTAAAATTGTTGGTATCCATTACCATTTATATTTCATATTCACTAACTAAATGTGCTTGTAAATGTAGGAAGAGATATGAAATCTTACCATGCAACGAGAGGAGGGATTAAACTCCTTAGATGACAACCACATTTTCGCTCAAGTATTCAGGCCAGACAGACATGGACGTGTACGTTGTAGGGGACATGGGGTCACGCCAACATCTGAAAACGACACGAGTAGTCGCTTTGGATATCAAGTTGTAGAAGAAGCGAGGCAAGATATTAAGATTGCAAGGAAAGAGGCCGCGGAAGCAAAAAACATAGTTAAAAGGCTACAAGAAAGTGGCCAGTGATGAAATGAATAAAATGAAGGATGATATGGCCATGATGATGCAAGCATTGAGGAGACTGACTGATCAAAACAATGGTGGATCTGAGACACATTAGCGGTGAGTTTTTTAAAATGATAATAACTAGGATGTGTTTTGTATGCCATCATTGATAATAGTTGTTTATTTATTTGATCCATATTTGTTGATTTTATTACTTGTTGTCTATAGGTTTGAAGTGGTTGCCGATGTGCTATACTTGGATGTATATATCTCTAGATGCAGAGCTCACTTATGTTGGTTTTTCTTACATGCTGGTTAAGACAGAGGATCCTATTTTGTTTCTATCTTTTTTGGATTAGTCATGTTGTTATAGGAGAATGTGGTATATGTTTTTATTACAAACTTTCCATGGTTGAACATATTGTTTTACCTATAAATATATTAAAGGGTTATGTTCCTTGTGTTGCTATTTTATTTGTTATATTTTCTGTGAAGCTTATGTTGTTGATAGGGTTGGCAATGAGTCAAAGATGAGTTCATGGCAGATTTGCATTGGAAATAAGTTTTAAATTTAATGCTATCAATGTATTTATTTTAGTTGGAATCAACATTTTTGTTGATGCGGGTTGAGCTGAAATGGCGCTTTCAGGTTGCAGGTTGTGTTGAGTTCATGGCAGATTTGCAAGTTGTAGGTTGAGCTGAGTTCATGGCAGATTTGCAGGTTGATAGGGTTATGTGACTGAAACTGATTTTTTTATTTATGCAGGTTTGATAACATAACCCGCGCTTTCAAAGCGTCGCAAAAGATCTTTATCGGCGCTTTAAAGTGCCATTACAAAGATATAAATATGGCGTTTGCATTCAAGGGGAATTGACATATCCATTTATTTATCGATGCTTATATAAGATATTACAGAATGTATCTTTTAACCGGCGCTTCATATAAAGCGTCGTTAATCTTTTGGCAGCGCTTTATAAAATGTCGGCAATGATCAAAACCAACACATTTTTCCCTATACCGGCGCTTTTGGAAGCGCCGCTTAAAACAATTTTGTTGTAGTGAGGACTTTAGGAATTCACAAAGATTTTAAATTTAAAGTTATATGCTTGACATGTTGTTTAAAAATTCTTGATTATTTTAAATACTGATAATTTTCACCACATTTTCTTATGAATACAATAACCGGGTTCAAAACACTATTTTTTAATAGTATAGGGTTCAAAATACTGATAAGGATTTAAAAGTTTGGGGTTTATGCTAAAGATTTTAGGGTATATGAGTATAGGGTGTTTGGGGCTTATGTTAAGGAATTTAAGATTTTTTTTAGGGTTAGGGTTAGTTTAGGGTATAGATTAAGAATTTATGATTTTGGGTTTAGATTAGTGGTTTTAGGGTTCACGGTTCAGGATTTGGGGTTATGGTTATAATTTTGGGTGTAGATTTAGGATTTTAAAATTTATGATGTATATTAATGATTTTAGGATTTAGGGTTATGTTATAGTTTATGATGTAGATTTTAAGAGTTTAGGGGTTTACATTATGGATTTTAGGGTTTAAGGGTGAAGGATATACTTCAGGGTTTGCGGTTAGGGTTATAGTTTAGGGTATATATGAAGGACTTGAACTGCAACCCTAACCTCAAACCTAGACTAAACCTAAAACCTAAAACCATAAAATCCTTAACATAAACCCCAAATTATTAAATCTTTAATTTGCACCCAAAACTATAACTCTATACCGTAAACCATAAATCATGAACTTAAACCCAAAACACCCTAAACTAAAACCATAACCCTTCACCCTAAACTATACCCTTCACCCTAAACCTTAAAATCTTTAAACCCCCAAGTCAAACTTATACGCCTGGAACCTTACATGCGAACCAAGCAAGTCAGGACCACCAAGTCAGACTTACATGCCCAGAATCTTATTCTAACCAAAGCTTAGTCGATTATGACAACAACTTCTGGTACGATCTAACCCAGTCAGTTTAATTAAACGGGTGTCAACGTTTTAGAGAGAAACTTAGTCAGCGCTCTGATGCTAGGTCGGGACGGCTTGGCAGGGATCATTGTTCAAACATGGACAATAGAGACCAAACTCGACAAAAGCTTTGTCGGTGATAACTGACGACGATAGTAACTAGTTTACTCGAAGCCTAATATGCACCTAACGAATTCTGACTGCGAAGAAAGTGAGAGTCTAGTCAACACTCTCATCGACTAATTAAGATGGCTTGCCAGTGATCACTGCTCATACGCAGACAGTGATCGCCGAACCCTGACCAAAGCTTAGTCAGTGGCCGCCGATGACGATGGTTTTGGTATGCTCGAAGCCTAATTCGCTGCGCGTGGATTTCGACGGCCTAAAAATTGGGATTTTAGTCAATGCTCATGTAGCCTGGTGAAGAGGACTTGCAAGGGCTCATTGGCCAACTACTAACAACGATCGTCGAACCCCTGCCAATAGTTTAGTTAGAACGACTGACAAAGATAATGGCTGACTCACTACAATTCCTAGTCCTCCACGAACGGATCAAGATGCGTTGGAAAGTGTCCCTGAACTGCGGATGCCCTATTTTTGTTTTGTGAAAGGATAGCCAATATGTTTAAGAAAATATATATAGTAGAGGACTTTAGGAATTTACAAAGATTTTAAATTTAAAGTTATATGCTTGATATGTTGTTTATAATTTCTTGATTATTTTAAATACTGATATTTTTCAAGATATTTTCCTATGAATACAATGACCAGGTTCAAAACTATTTTTTTTAATAGTTTAGGATTTAGGATAAGGATTTAAAAATTAGGGGTTTATGCTAAGGATTTTAGGGTATATGAGTTTAGGGTGTTTGGGGTTAGGGTTAGTTTAGGGTATAGATTAAGAATTTATGATTTTGGGTTTAGATTAATGGTTTTAGGGTTCACGGTTCAGAATTTGGGTTTATGGTTACAATTTTGGGTGTAGATTTAGGATATAAAAATTTATGATGTATATTAATGATTTTAGGATTTAGGGTTATGTTATAGTTTATGATGTAGATTTTGATAGTTTAGGGTTTTTATTAAGGATTTTAGGGTGTATGTGTGAAGGGTATACTTTAGGGTTTGTTGTTAGGGTTATAGTTTAGGGTATATATGAAGGATTTAAGGGTTTGAGGTTTATGTTAAATATTCTAGGTTTTACCCTAAACACTAAAATCTTTTACTTAAACCCCAAACTCATAAATCCTTAAGCTATACCTTGAACTATAACCCTAACCCCAAACCTAGACTAAACCTTAAACCCTAAATCCTAAAATCCTTAACATAAACCCCAAACTAGCTATTAAATCTTTAATCTACACCCTAAACTATAACCCTATACCCTATACCATAAATCATGAACTTAAACCCAAAACACCCTAAACTAAAACCATAACCACAAACCCTAAACTATACCCTTCACCCTAAACCTTAAAATCCTTATCCTATACCAACATTTTGAAATCTGCATTATAAATTATAACATATCGCCAAACTTTAAACCCTAAAATCCTTAGTTTGCACCCCAAACTATAACCATAACCCCAAATCCTAAACCCTAAAATCATTAACATAAACCCCAAACTCTTAAATCAATAATCAACATCATAAATTATATAACCTAACCCAAAACTCTTAATTAAACCATACACCTTAAAATCCTTGGCATAAGCCTCAAACTATTAAAAATCCTTGGCCAAAAGCCTAAACTTTTAATTACATAATTTAAACCATAAACTCAAAACCTAAGCTAAACCCTAAACTATTAAATACTTTGCATTAACCATAAAAGCATTAGGGCATGGTTTGGTTAACCCTAAGGGGACAATGATATAGACTTCTAGCATGGATTAAAAATTAAATAAAATATGTCAACCACAATTTTTTTTTTTTTGTTAATTTGACCTGAAATGTAAACCGTTAAACCCAAAATCTAACATTATTAAATCCTTGACTTAAATATTAAAAAAATTAAATCCTAAAAGAAAAAAAAAAGTTATTAAATCCTTGAACTAAACCCTGAATCCAATTCGTGTCGGTTCTCGTCCATTGTGCATCTTACCCCTTATAATCAACTGTGAGTTTGATAATATATTTGACAAAATTGTTCCATCAGGTAGATAAGGTGGTGGTGTTTGTTCCTGTTAGATATACATATCCCCACTGACTTGCTCATTTTTTTCAAAATGTAGATCCACAACCTCTAAATTCTCTTTGAACTCTCCCTAGATTATGTTTGCTACCTTATGCCTTACCCAATCGGCTTATAGTCAACACTAATCAGCCATTCAATAGTAAGAAAAGGAGCAGAGATGTAGACTAAACCAAAATCAGACGAAACTAACCAACTACTTTTGTTTTCCTTTCAACTCCATAATTTGATAAATATGGGGAAAATGGTTATGCATATTGAATCAGCTAAACTATAGAGAGATTTAATACTGAGCATAATGATGGGGTGGGGTACAATAATGCAATCAAAAGGCACTTCTTAGATTTGGAGACAATGTACATGTCATACTAAATTATTACATGCTTAAATTGAAGAAAATAAAAATATATAAATTAGTTTGTGTGAACTGAGCCCACCAAAATCTAGTTCCATTAAATTTCGAAGGTGCAAGTAAATATGCCTGAAATATGTGAAAAAATAAGATGCAAGTAAATAAACCTATTAAACACATTAAATGAAGCCTAAATACCAAATATTTCTTAAATTCATTTCATAGTTAACCATTGAATACTTATCTGGGTGGACTGAATATATCCAACCTTTTTTCGATAAATCAAGGTCACGAGATTGGGCAAAGAAGCCGATGAGGTGGAGCACGGTGGTGATGCTAGTGCTAAGTTTCATGATGTAAAGGAAAGTGGGTCAACGGTTGTTTTGTGGTGGTGGAATTTTATGTAATTAACATTGTTCTACTATCTACACCTACATATGATGGGGTGGGGTGGGTGTTCATAGCCGAAGAGGGTAGGAGTGATCGAAAGTTGTGGTTGCAAATAGTAACACACACACCAAGCTCAATCCAGTTGTGGAGAAAAGAGTAATGGACAGTCTTTCCCGCATCTCTTGCTTTTTTCGTTGCTATAAAACTTAATGGTGATTTTATCTTCACACCACAAAACTCAATTTCATATAGCTATTGCCATCTTCATCTTATTTTTCAATTAAGGGGATTTCTTTAAATCCAACAAGAAGTTCTTCTGTCAGGAGGAGACAAAATTCGAAATGCTTGTTTGAAACTCTCTTTGGAGCTCTTTCTCGACATCGTTTCAAGACTACCCATCAAACTCTTTGCGATTTCCAAGTGCGTATCCAAGAAAAATATTCTAGATCGATGCATTGAAACTCAAGAGGAGGATGTATCGAGGAGGAGGAGAAGATGAGTCGAATAGGAAAAATACTATTTTTTTCGCGTAATCTTTAAAATTATGGGGGAAATATTCAAATTTATCAAAATTTCCCCTCGAAAAATGGAGACTTCAATTTTGCAACTTTTCTTTTAGTAAAGTGAAAAAATTGGCGAAATCACAATCCATGGTTCCACATAAAGTCAGTACCCTCAAGTCAGATTTACACGTCTGAAATCTTACAGGCGAGTTAAGTAAGTCAGGACCCCAAAGTCAGACTTACACCCCCGAAATCTTACATGCGATCCAAGTAAGTCAGGACCACCAAGTCAGACTTACATGCCTATAATCTTATTCTAACCAATGCTTAGTCGATTTCTACCAATGACAACAACTTCTGGTATGATCTAACCTAGTTCGTTAAATTAAACCGGCGCCAACAATTTAGAGAGTGGCAATTTAGTCAGCGCTCTGATGCTAAATCGAGACGACTTGCCAGGGATCATTGTCCAAACATGGACAATTGAGACCAAACCCGACCAAAGTGTGGTCGGTGATGACCGACAACGATAGCATCTGGTCTGCTTCAATCCTAGTCTGTACATAATAGATTCTGACGGCCTAGAAATTGAGAGTCTAGTCAGCACACTCGATGCCTGATTAAGATGCCTTTCCAGGGGTCACTGCTCATGCTCAGACAGTGATCACCGAACCATGGCCACTGATGACGATCGTTTTGGTCCGCTCGAAGCCTAGTTTGTTGTGCACGGATTTTGATGCCCTAGAAAGTGGGAGCTTAGTCAGTGCTCATGTAGCCTGGTGAAGATGTCCGGCAAGGGTTCATTGGCTAACTACAGACAATGATCGTCGAACCCCGGCCAAAAGTTTAGTAAAAACAACTAACAATGATAACGACTGGCTCGTTCCAATTCCTAGTCCACAACGAATGGATCAAAATGGGTTGGAAAGTATCCCTAAACTGCGAATGCCCCATTTTTCTTTTGTGAAAGGATAGCCAATATGTTTCAAAAAATATATATATAGTAGTGGACTAGAGGAATTTACTTAGATTTTAAATTTAAAGTTATATGCTTGAAATGTTGTTTATAATTTCTTGATTAATTTTAAATACTGATATTTTTCACTACATTTTCTTATGAATACAATGACTGGGTCCAAAACTCTGTTTTTTAATAGTTTAGTGTTTAGGACAAGGAATTAAAAGTTCGGGGGTTTATGCTAAGGATTTTAGGGTATGTGAGTTTAGATTGTTTGGGGTTTAAGTTAAAGAATTTAAGGTTTTTGGTTAGGGCTAGGGTAAGTTTTGGGTATAGATTAAGGATTAAGGATTTATGATTTCGGTTTTAGATTAATGATTTTAGGGTTCACGGTACAGGATTTGGGGTTAAGGTTAAAATTTTGGGTGTAGATTTAGGATTTAATAATTTGTGATGTATATTAATGATTTTAGGGTTTAGGGTTATGTTATAGTTTACGATGTAGATTTTAAGAGTTTAGGGTTATGTTATACGATGTAGATGTTAAGAGTTTAGGGTTATGGGGTTTACGATGTAGATTTTAAGAGTTTAGGGTTATGTTATATATAGTTTACGATGTACATTAAGGATTTTAGGGTTTTGGGGTGAAGGGTATACTTTAGGGTTTGCGGTTAGGGTTATAGTTTAGTGTATATATGCAGGATTTAAGGGTTTGAGGGTTTAGTTAAATATTTTAGGTTTTACCCTAAACCCTAAAATCTTTTACCTAAACCCCAAACTCATAAATCCTTAAGCTATACCATGAACTATAACCCCAAACCTAGACTAAACCTTAAACCCTAAAATCCTTAACATAAACCCCAAACTTTTAAATCTTTAATCTACGCCTTAAACTATAACTCTATACCCTAAATCATAAATCTTGAACTTAAACCCAAAACACCCTAAACTATGACCATAACCCCAAACCCTAAACCCTAAACTATACTCTTCTCCCTAAGCCTTAAAATCCTTAACCTAAACCAAAACTTTGAAAATCAACATTATAAATTATAACATATCCCCAAATCCTAAACCCTAAAATAATTAACATAACCCCCAAACTCTTAAATCATTATCAACATAATAAAGTATATAACCTAACCAAAAACTCTTAATTAAACCATACACCCTAAAATCATTAGCATAAGCCTCAAACTATTAAAAATCCTTAGCCGAAAGCATAAACTTTTAATTCCTTTGTTTAAACCATAAACTCAAAACCTAAGCTAAACCCTAAACTATTAAATACGTTGCATTAACTCTAAAATCATTAGAGCATGGTTTGGTTAACCAAAAGGGAAGAATGATGTAGACTTTCAACATGGATTAAAAATTAAATAAAATAAGTCCACCACAAATAATTTTTTTTTTTTAATAATTTGACTTGAAATGTAAAGTGTTAAACAAAAAATCCCAAATTATTAAATCCTTGACTTAAACATTAAAAACCTTAAATCCTAAAAAAATATTTATTAAATCCTTGAACTAAACCCTGAATCCAATTCGTGTCATTTCCCATCCATTGTGCAATGTACCCCTTATAATCAACTGTGAGTTTGATAGTATATTTGACAAAATTGTTCCATAGGATAAATAAGGTGTTAGTGTTTTGTTCTACTTAGATATACATATCCCTACTGACTTGCTCATTTTCTTCGAAATCTAGATCCACAACCTCAAAATTTTCTTTGAACTCTCCCTAGATTATGTTTGCTACCTTATGCCTTACCCAGTCTGCTTATACTCAACCCTAATCAACCATTCAATAGTAAGAAAAGGAGCAGAGATGTAGACTAAATCAAAATTAGACAAAACCAACCAACTATTTTTATTTTCCTTTCAACTCTAGAATTTGATAAATATGGGAAAAATGGTTATGCAGATTGAGTCAGCTAAACAATAGAGAGATTTAATACAGAGCATAATTCCATTTTCTATTAAAATTGCATTCATAATAAGATACAATAATGCAATCCAAAGGCACTTCTTAGATTTGGAGACAAAGTACATGCAATACTAAATTATTACATGCTTAAATTGAAGAAAATAAAACAATAATAATTAGTTTGTGTGCACTGAGTCTTCCAAAATGCAGTTGCACACAAGGATTTTGATTTTGTTTTCTTATTTTATTTTGGTCTCCTAATTTTAAGAAATATTTCGAGAAATTTCTTCGATGTGTAACGAAAAACGTAAAAATTTTGAGGATACATGAAACATATATAATAAATTTTGAAGGTGCAGTTTTATATCCAAATATTTCAAAATATATGACTTAACCATTGAATACTTATCTGGGAGGACTGAATATATCCAAAAAAATTTCAATAAATCAAGGTCACGAGATCAGGCAAAGAAGTCGATGAGGCGGAGCACGATGGTGATTTTAGTGCGCGCTAAGTTTCATAATGGCAAAGAAAGTGGGTCTACAACAGTTTCATGGTGGTGCAGTTTTATGTAATTAAAACTCTTCTATTATTCACACCTACATATGATGGGTGGGGTGGGTGTGCATAGCAGAAGAGGGTAGGAGTGATCAAAAGTTAGAGTGCAAATAGTAACACGCACACCAAACTCAATCCACCTATGGAAGAAAAAGTAATGGACAGTCTTTCTTGCATCTCATGCTTTTTTTTCGTGTCTTTAAGACTTAATTGTGATTTTATCTTCTCACCACAAAACTCAATTTCATACAACTATTGCCATCTTCATCTTATTCTTCAATTAAGGGGACTTCTATAAAGTCACAAGAAGCTCTTCTTACAGGATCAGACGAAATTGGAGAAGCTTGGTTGAAACTCTCTTTGAAGCTCTTTCTCGACATCATTTCAAGACTACCCACCAAACCCTTTGCGCTTTCCAAGTGCGTATGAAAGACGGAGATTCTAGATCGATGCATTGAAACTCGAGAGGAGGATATATCGAGGAGGAGGAGAAGATGCGTCGAAGAGGAAAAATACTAGTTTGTTTGCGAAATCCTCAAATTTGTGGATGAAATATTCGAATTTATCAAAATTTCCCGTCGAAAAAGTGGAGATTTCAATTTCGCAACTTTTATTTTTGTAAAGTGAATAAAATCACGAAATCTCGCAAAATCACAATCCATGGTTCCACATAAAGCCAGTACCCTCAAATCAGAATTACATGCCCGAAATCTTATAGGCGAGTTAAGTAAGTCAGGACCCCCAAGTCAGACTTACACGCCCGAAATCTTACATGCGAGCCAAGTAAATCAAGACCACCAAGTTAGACTTACATGCCCAGAATTTTATTCTAACCAAAGCTTAGTCGATTTCTACCTATGACAACAACTTCTGGTACGATCTAACCTAGTTCGATAAATTAAACGAGTGTCAACGATTTATAGAATGGCAGCTTAGTTAGCACTTTGATGCTAGATCGAGATGGCTTGCCTAGGATCATTGTCCAAACATGGATAATAGAGACCGAACCCGTCCAAAGCTTTGTTGGTGATGATTGACGACGATAGCTTTTGTTCTGCTCGAAGCCTAATCCGCAGATAATGGATTATGATGACCTAGAAAGTGAGAGTCTAGTTAGCGCTTGCCAAGGGTTATTGGTCGTACGCATATAGTGATCGCAGAACCCCGACCAAAGCATAGTCAATGGCCACTAATGACGATGGTTTTGGTCTGCTCAAAGCCTAGTTCGCTGCACGCGGATTCCGACGACCTTGAATGTGGGAGCTTAGTCAGTGCTCGTGTAGCCTGGTGAAGACGGCTTGCAAGGGCTCATTGGCAAACTAAAAACAATGATCGTCGAACCCCCACCAAAAGTTTAGTCAGAACGACTATTAATGATAACGGCTAGTTCACTCAAATTCCTAGTCCGCCACGAACGTATCATGATGGGTTAGAAAGTGTCCCTGAATTGCCAATGCCTCATTTTTCTTTCGTGGAAGGATAGCCAATAAGTTTTGAAAAATATATATAGTGGAGGACTTAGGAATTTACAAAGATTTTAAATTTAAAGTTATATGCTTGACATGTTGTTTATAATTTCTTGAATAATTTTAAATACTGATATTTTCACCACATTTTCTTATGAATACAATGACCGGGTTCAAAACTCTCATTTTTAATAGTTTACGGTTTAGGATAAGGATTTAAAAGTTTGGGGTTTATGCTAAGGATTTTAGGGTATATGAGTTTAGGGTGTTTGTGGTTTAAGTTAAGGAATTTAAAGTTTTTGTTTAGGGTTAGGATTAGTTTGGGGTATAGATTTATGATTTATGATTTTGGGTTAGATTAATGGTTTTAGGGTTCACGGTTCCAGATTTGTGGTGACGGTTATAATTTTGGGTGTAGATTTAGGATTTAATAATTTATGATGTGTATTAATGATTTTAGGATTTAGGGTTATGTTATAGTTGATGATGTAGATTTTAAGAGTTTTAGGTATACATTATGGACTTTAGGGTTTATGGGGTGAATGGTATACTTTAGGGTTTGCGGTTTGGGATATAGTTTAGGGTATATATGAAGGATTTAAGGGTTTGATGTATATGTTAAATATTATAGCTTTTACCCTAAACCCTAAAATCTTTTACCTCAACCCCAAACTCATAAATCCATTAGCTATACCTTGAACTATATCCCTAACCCCAAACCTATACTAAACCTTAAACCCTAAACCCTAAAATCCTTAACATAAACCCCAAACTATTAAATCTTTAATCTACACCCTAAACTCTAACCCTATACCCTAAACCATAAATCATGAACTTACACGCAAAACACCCTAAACTAAAACCATAACCCCAAACCCTAAACTATACCTTTCACCCTAAACCTTAAATCCTTGACTTGAACATTAAAAACGTTAAATCCTAAAAAAAATTATTAAATCCTTGAACTAAACCCTGAATCCAATTCGTTTCAATTCTCATCCACTGTGCAACTTACCCCTTATAATAATTTGTGAGTTTGATAGTATATTTGCAAAAATTGTTCCATCGGATAGATAAGGTGGTGGTGTTTTGTTCTTCTTAGATATACATATCCCCACTGACTTTCTCATCTTCTTCTAAATCTAGATCGACAACCTCTAAATTTTCTTTGAACTCTCCCTAGATTATGTTTACTACCTTATGCCTTACCCAATCTGCTTATACTCAACCCTAATTCAATAGTAAGAAAAGGAGCAGAGATGTAGACTAAACCAAAATCATACCAAACTAACTAACTATTTTTATTTTCCATTCAACTCCAAAATTTGATATATATGGGAAAATAATGATTATGCAGATTGACTCAGCTAAACTATAGAGAGATTTAATACAGATCATAAGTCCATTTTCTATTAAAATTGCATTCATTATAAGATACAATAATGCAATCTAAAGGCACTTCTTAAATTTGGAGACAAAGTTCATGCAATACTAAATTATTACATGCTTAAATTGAAGGAAATAAAATAATAAAAATTAGTTTGTGTGCACTGAGCCCTCCAAAATGCAGATCAAACAATGATTGTGATTTGGTTTTTTTATTTAATTTCGGTCTCCTAATTTTTTCGATGTGTACAGAAAAACGTAAAAATTTCGAGGATACATGGAACATATATAATAAATTTCGAAGGTGCAAGTAAATAAACATATTAAATACATTAAATGATGTCTAAATACCAAATATTTCTTAAATTCATGATATAGTTAACCATTGAATACTTATCTGGGTGGACTGAATATATCCAAACATTTTTTGATAAATCATGGCCGAGAGATCGGGCAAATAAGCTAATGTGGCGGAGCACACTAGAGATGCTAGTGCCATGTTTCATCATGGAAAGGAAAGTGGGTCAACAGGAGTTTCGTGGTGGTGGAATTTTATGTAATTAACACTCTTCACCTATTTACACCTACATATGATAGGTGAGGTAGGTGTGCATAGCATAAGACAGTAGGAGTGATCAAAAGTTGGCGTGCAAATAGTAACACAAACACGAAACTCAATCCAATTGTGGAGGAAAGAGTAATGGACCGCTTTTCACGCATCTCTTGCTTTTTTCACTGCTATAAGACTTAATGGTGATTTTATCATCTCACCACAAAACTCAATTTCATACAGCTATTGCCATCTTCATCTTATTTTTCAATTAAGGGGACTTCTTTAAAGCTTACAAGAAGTTCTTCTGACAGGAGGAGATTAAATTTGAGAAGCTTGATTGAAACTCTCCTTGGAGCTCTTCCTCGACATCATTCAAGACTAACCATCAAACCCTTTGTGGTTTCCATGTGCGTATGCAAGACATAGATTCTAGATCAATGCATTGAAACTCGAAAGGAGAATGTATCGAGGAGGAGAAGAAGATGCGTCGAAGAGGAAAAAGACTAGTTTTTTTTCGAAATCCTCAAAATTATAGATGAAATATTCAAATTTATCAAAATTTCCCGTCGAAAAAGTGGAGATTTCAATTTCGCAACTTTTCTTTTCGTAAAGTGAAAAAAATTGTGATATCTCACGAAACCACAATCCACAGTTCCACATAAAGTCAGCACCTTCAAATCAAACTTACACGCCCAAAATCTTAAAGGCGAGTTAAGTAATTCAGGACCCCCAATTATGATTTACACACCTGAAATCTTACATGGGAGCCAAGTAAGTCAGGATAACCAAATCAGGCTTACATGCCCATAATCTTATTCTAACAAAAGCTTAGTCGATTTCTACCTATGACTACAACTTTTAGTACGTTCTAACCCAGTCCGTTAAATTAAACGGGTGTCAACGATATAGAGAGTGGCAGCTTAGTTAGCGCTCTGATGCTAGATTGAGATGGCTTGCCAGGGATCATTGCCCAATCATAAACAATAGAGACCAAACCCGACAAAAGCTTAGTCTGTGATTTTAGGGTTTAGGGTATACATTAAGGATTTTAGGGTTTAGGGTATACTTTAGGGCTTGCGGTTAGGGTTATAGTTTAGGGTATATATAAAGGATTTAAGGGTTTGAGGTTTATGTTAAATATTTTAGGTTTTACCCTAAACCCTAAAATCTTTTACCTAAACCCAAAACAAAAATCCTTAAGCTATACCTTGAATTATAACCCTAACCCCAAACCTAGACTAAACCTTAAACCCTAAACCCTAAACCCTAAAATCCATAACATAAACCACATATTATTAAATCTTTAATCTGCACCCTAAATTATAACCCTATATACCCTAAACCATAAATCATGAACTTAAACCCAAAACACCCTAAACTTAAACCATAACCCCAAATCCTAAACAATACCCTACACCCTAAACCTTAAAATCCTTAACCTATACCCCAAACTTTTAAAATCTACTTTATAAATTATAACATATCCCCAAACACTATACCCTAAAATCCTTAGTCTGCCCCCAAAACTATAACCATAACCCCAAATCTTAAACCCTAAAATCATTAACATATACCCCAAACTCTTAAATCATTAATCAACATCATAAATTATATTACCTAACCCAAAACTCTTAATTAAACCATACACTCTAATATCCTTAGCATAAGCCTCAAACTATTAAAAATCCTTAGCCAAAATCGTAAACTTTTAATTCCTTAATTTAAACCATAAACTCAAAACCTAAGCTAAACCCTAAACTATTAAATATTTTGCATTAACCCTAAAAGCATTACGGCATGGTTTGGTTAACCCTAAGGGGACAATGATGTAGACTTCCATCATGGATTAAAAATTAAATAATATAAGTCAACCACAATTTTTTTTTTAATTTGACCTGAAATGTAATCTGCTAAACCCAAATTCTAAAATTATTTAATCCTTGACTTAAACGTCAAAAACTTTAAATCCAAAAAAAATATTATTATTAAATCCTTGAACTAAACCCTGAATCAAATTCATGTCAGTTCCCGTCCATTGTGCAACTAACCCATATAATCAACTCTGAGTATGATAGTATATTTGACAAAATTGTTCCATCAGATAGATAAGGTGGTGGTGTTTCGTTCTTCTTAGATATACATATCCCCACTGACTTATCATTTTCTTCTAATCTAGATCCACAACCTCTAAATTTGCTTTGAACTCTCCCTAGATTATGTTTGCTACTTTATACCTTACCCAATCGGCTTATACTCAACCCTAATAAAAAAATTCAACAGTAAGAAAAGGAGCAGAGATGTAGACTAAACGAAAATCAGACAAAACTAACCAATTGTTTTTATTTTCCTTTCAACTCTAGAATTTGATAAATATGGGAAAAAATGGTTATACAAATTGAATCAGCTAAACTATAGAGAGATTTCTTACTGAGCATAAGTTCATTTTCTATTAAAATTGCATTCATAGTAAGATACAATAATCCAATCTAAAGGCACTTCTTAGATTTGGAGACAATGTACATGTCATACTAAATTATTACATGCTTAAATTGAAGAAATAAAATAATATAAATTAGTTTGTGTGCACTAAGCTATCCAAAATGCAGTTCCACACAAGGATTGTGATTTTGTTTTTTGATTTAATTTTGGTCTCCTAAATATACATGAAATATGTCAAAAAATAAGTTGCAAGTAAATAAACCTATTAAACACATTAAATGAAGCCTAAATCAAATATTTCCTAAATTCATGACATAATTAACCATTGAATACTTATCTGGGTGGACTGAATATATCCAAACATTTTTCAATAAATAAAGGTCGTGAGATCGGGCAAAGAAGCCGATGAGGTGGAGCAGGGTAGTGATGCTAATGCTAAGTTTCATCATGGAAAGGAAAGTGGGTCAACGGGAGTTTTGTGGTGGTGTAATTTTATGTAATTAACACTCTTCTACTATCTACACCTACATATGATGGGGTGGGGTGGGTGTGCATAACAGAAGAGGGTAGGAGTGATCGAAAGTTGTGGTGCAAATAGTAACACACACACCCTACTCAATCCATTTGTGGAGAAAAGAGTAATGGACAGTCTTTCACGCATCTCTTGCTTTTTTTTTTACAGCTATAATTCTTAATGGTGATTTTATCTTCTCACCACAAAACTCAATTTCATACAGCTATTGTTGTCTTCATCTTATTCTTCAATTAAGGGTACTTCTTGAAATCCTACAAGAAGTTCTTCAGACAGGAGGAGACGAAATTCGAGAAGCTTGGTTGAAACTCTCCTTGGAGCTCTTTCACGACATCATTTCAAGACTACCCATCAAACCCTTTACGGTTTCCAAGTGTGTATGCAAAACAGAGATTCTATATCAATGCATTGAAACTCGAGTGGAGGATGTATCGACGAGGAGGATAAGATGCATCGAAGAGGAAAAAGAGTAGCTTTTTCGCGAAATACTTAAAATTAGGGATGAAATATTCGAATTTATCAAAATTTCCCCTCGAAAAAGTGAATATTTCTATTTCGCAACTTTTCTTTTCATAAAGTGAAAAAAAATCGCCAAATCACAATCCATGGTTCCACATAACGGCAGTAACCTCAAGTAAGACTTACACCCCCGAAATCTTACAGGTGAGTTAAGTAAGTCAGGACCCCCAAGTCAGACTTACACGCCCGAAATCTTACATGCAATCCAAGTAAGTCAGGACCACCGAGTCAGACTTACATGCCTAGAATCTTATTCTAACCAAAACTTAGTTTATTTCTACCTATGACAACAACTTCTGGTGCGATCTAACCCAGTTCATTAAATTAAACGAGTGCCAACGATTTAGAGAGTGGTAGTTTAGTCAGCGCTCTGATGCTAAATCGAGATGGCTTTCCAGGGATTATTGTCCAAACATGGACAATAGAGACCAAACCCAACCAAAGCTTAGTCGATGATGACCGACGGCGATAGCTTCTGGTCTACTCGAAGCCTAGTTTGCACATAACCGATTCTGGCGGCCTAGAAATTGAAAGTCTAGTCAACGCACTCGATGCCTGATTAAGATGTCTTGCCAGGTCATGCTCGAGCGTAGACTGTGAATGCCGAACCCCGATTAAAGCTTAGTCAGTGGTCGTTGATGACGATGGTTTTGGTTTGCTTGAAGCCTAGCTCGTTGCGCACGGATTCCGACGCCCTAGAATGTGGGAGCTTACTCGGTGCTCATGTAGCATGGTGAAGACGGCTTGAAATGGTTAATTTTCCAATTATAGACAATGATCGTCGAACCCCCGCCAAAAGTTTAGTCATAACGACTATCAATGATAACGGCTAGTTTACTCCAATTCCTAGTCCGCCACGAACGTATCATGATGGGTTGGAAAGTGGCCCTGAACTGCCAATGCCCCATTTTTCTTTTGTGAAAGGATAGCCAATATGTTTTGAAAAATATATATAGTGGAGGACTTTCGAAATTTACAAAGCTTTTAAATTTAAAGTTATATGCTTGACATGTTGTTTATAATTTCTTGAATAATTTTAAATACTGATATTTTTCACCACATTTTCTTATGAATACAATGACCGGGTTCAAAACTCTCATTTTTAATAGTTTAGTCAAAACGACTGACGATGACAACTGTTGGCTCGTTCCAATTCCTAATCCGCCACGAACGAGTCAAGATGGGTTGGAAAGTGTCCCTGACTTGCGAATGCCCCATTTTTCTTTTGCGAGAGGATAACCAATATGTTTCGGAAAATATATATAGTAGAGGACTAGAGGAATTTACTTAGATTTTAAATTTAAAGTTATATGTTTGACATGTTGTTTATAATTTCTTGATTAAGTTTAAAAACGGATATTTTTCACCACATCTTCTTATGAATACAATGACCGGGTTCAAAACTCTTTTTTTTTTAATAGTTTAGGGTTTAGGATAAAGATTTAAAAGTTTGGGTTTATCCTATGGATTTTAGGGTATGTGAGTTTAGGGTGTTTGGATTTTAAGTTAAGGAATTTAAGGTTTTTGTTTAGCGTTAGGGTTAGTTTAGGGTATAGATTAAGGATTTATGATTTTGGTTTTAGATTAATGGTTTTAGGGCTCACGGTTCAGGATTTGGGGTTATGGTTATAAGTTTGGGTGTAGATTTAGGATTTAATAATTTATGATGTATATTAATGATTTTAGGTTTAGGGTTATGTTATAGTATATGATGTAGATTTTAAGAGTTTAGAGTATGCATTAAGGATTTTAGGGTTTAGGCGTGAAGGGTATACTTTAGGGTTTGCGGTTAGGGTTATAGTTTAGGGTATATACGAAGGATTTAAGGGTTTGAGGTTTATGTTAAGTATTTTAGGTTTTACCTTAAACCCTAAAATCTTTCACCTAAACCCCAAACTCTTAAATCCTTAAGCTATACCTTGAGCTATAACCCTAACCCCAAACCCTGACTAAACCTTAAACAATAAACCCCAAAATCCTTAACATAAACCCCAAATTATTAAATCATTAATCTACACCCTAAACTATGACTATATACCCACCCTAAACCATAAATCACGAACTTAAACCCAAAACACCCTAAACTATAACCATAACCCCAAACCATAAACTATACCCTTCACCCTAAGCCTTTAAATCCTTAACCTATAACAAAACTTTTAAAATCAACATTATAAATTATATCATAACCCCAAACCCTAAACCCTATATTCCTTAGTCTGCACCCCAAACTGCAACCATAACCCTAAATCCTAAACCTAAACCCCAAACTCTTAAATCATTAATCAACATCATAAATTATATAACCTAACCCAAAACTTTTAATTAAACCATACACCCAAAAATCCTTAGCATAAGCCTCAAACTATTAAAAATCCTTAGTCAAAAGCTTAAAGTTTTAATTCCTTAGCTTATACCATAAACTCAAAACCTAAGCTAAACCCTAAACTATTAAATACTTTGCATTAACCCTAAAAGCATTAAGGCATGGTTTAGTTAACCCAAAGGGGACAATGATATACACTTCCGGCATGGATTAAAAATTAAATAAAATAAGTCCACCACAATTTATTTATTTTTAATTTGACCTAAAAGGTAAACTGTTAAACCCAAAATCCAAAATTATTAAATCCTTGACTTAAAAATTAAAATCCTTAAATCCTAAAAAAATTTATTATTAAATCCGTGAACTAAACCCTGAATCCAATTCGTTCTCGTCCATTGTGCAACTTACGCCTTATAATCAATTGTGAGTTTGATAGTATATTTGAGAAAATTGTTCCATCGCATAGATAAGGTGGTGGTGTTTTGTTCTTCTTAGAAATACATATCCCCACTGACTTGCTGCTTTCTTCTAAATCTAGATCCAAAACCTGTAAATTTGCATTGAACTCTCCCTAGATTATGTTTGCTACCCATTGCCTTACCCAATCTGCTTTTACTCAACCGAATCAACCATTCAATAGTAAGAAAATGAGCAGAGATGTAGACTAAACCAAAATCAGACAAAACTAGCCAACTTTTTTATTTTCTTTTCAACTCCAAAATTTGATAATATATATATATGGGAAAAAAAAATGGTTATGCAGATTGAGTCAGCTAAACTATAGAGAGATTTAATACAGAGCATAAGACCATTTTCTATTAAAATTGCATTCATAATAAGATACAATAATGCAATCTAAAGGCACATCTTAAATTTGGAAACAAAGTACATGCAATACAAAATTATTACATGCTCTAATTCCTAGTCCGCCACGAACGGATCAAGATGGGTTGGAAAGTGTCCCTGAAGTGCGAATGCCCTATTTTTCTTTTGTGAAAGGATAGCCAATATGATTCGAAAAATATATATAGTGGAGAACTTTAGGAATTTACAAAGATTTTAAATTTAAAGTTATATGCTTGACATGTTGTTTATAATTTCTTGATTAATTTTAAATACTAATATTTTTCACCACATTTTCTTATGAATACAATGACCGGGTTCAAAACTCTTTTTTTTAATAATTTAGGATAAGGATTTAAAAGTTTGGGGTTTATGCTAAGGATTGTAGGGTATATATGAGTTTAGGGTGTTTGGGGTTTAAGTTAAGGAATTTAATGTTTTTGTTTAGGGTTAGGGTTAGTTTAGAGTATTGATTAATGGTTTAAGGGTTCACGGTTCAGGATTTGGGGTTATGGTTATAATTTTGGGTGTAGATTTAGGATTTAATAATTTATTATGTATAGTATGATTTTAGGGTTTAGGATTATGTTATAGTTTATGACGTAGATTTTAAGAGTTTAGGGTATACATTAAGGAATTTGTCACATCCCCAATTTTAGAAGTGGAAACAAGAATCAATAATGGAAGTTTTGGCGCGAAAATTGGCACATATTCAAACTACTGAAATTCAAATAGAAGGGTAAACTTGTAATAATGAAATGTTTGTTTGATACTAGCACATGGGACCAACACGTGTTATAAGTTTATTGGTCCCATAGATAAGGAGAGGGCGAAATAGAAAACATAGAAGAAATTGTATGAGTGGCTTATCTGCTTGAATCCAAAGCAGGAAGTGTATTTCCCCTTTTTAGTTCAATTTCAAGTCCTTCTTTCCTCTTATTTTGTTCATTTCATGAATCCAGAAATCACGTTTGTGATATTTGGTATCAGAGTCGGTTCATTCTCTCAGATCTGTGGATCGATCGACCATCACAAACACCATGGAAACCAGAGCTAAGGAAGCTGAACAATTCATTTAAAAGACACAGAAGAATCACAGCGAAATGGTTGGTCAAATAGAGTTCTTGAAGAATGAGTTCAAAAAACTAACTCAAGCTAATATAGCTCAGGATAAACGTTTAGACACTCGATTCGAGCATCTGATTCAGTTGATTAAGAACCAATCTGGACCATCTAGAGTCATGGGACCTAGTTTTTCTTCTACCCCTGTTTCAGGAACTATGGATCACAGATCCAATTCCCAAAATCATTGGGAGGGCCAAGGTACGTTCACTCGTCTTCCTAAACTGGATTTTCCATTGTTTGATGGATCCAACCCGAGATCATGGGTAAAGAAGTGTGAGCATTACTTCAATTTCTTCCAAGTAAATGAGGAAAGTAAGGTCGGCATTGCATCCATCCACTTGACGAGAAGAGCAGACCTATGGTTTCTTAACTACCAAGTAGGCAAGGCAATGTTTCAATGGAAGTTATTTGTGCATGACTTGTGTGACAGATTTGAGGAGGCTGTATTAGACAATTACATCGACTCATTCAATAAATTACATCAAGAAGGGTCTGTGAATGAGTACTTTGACAAGTTTGAGGAGTTGAAGTCTCTCATGCTTGCCCATAACAGCCATTTGGACGAAACCTATTTTGTCCTAAGCTTTTTGAGTGGGTTGAGAACTGAAATTAAAACATTATTACAGCTCTTTAAACCCACTACAGTTACCCAAACACTGTCACCAGCTTGTATGCATGAAGCCTCTTGTCAAACAAAAAGCAACACTAGGTCTACCAACTCAACCACTCCATCTGTTTTTTCTCCCAAGCAAACAACCTATTCTACCACCTCCTTCGTACCTCACAAAACCAATACCACAAACACATTGACAACACAACCTAACTCGTACAACAATTTTCAATCTAACAAGAACCTATACCCACCACCTACATTCAATGCAAACAAACCATCCACAACCCATACACCTATAAGGAGACTCAAATACACACAAATGAAAATGAGAAGAGAAAGGGGGTTATGCTATTACTGTGACGACCAATGTAAGCCTAGCAACATTTGCAAATCTCAATCAGAAGAGGAATCAAATGAAGGAGAGGAAGAGCAACCAGCCATTATCACTGAGGATCTACTCCAATAAATTCCTTCTAATATGGAGATCTGTCTACATGCACTCCCCGGCAGTCTTTCCACTAACACCCTACTACTCAAAGGGCTGGTCAAGAAGCAACAAATAGCCATTTTGATAGATACGGGAAGCACCCATTCATTCATAGATCCCCAAGTTATTAAGGTCACTAACTAGCCTACTTGTCTCACCCCTCAAATGGTTGTTAAGGTTGCAAATGGGGAGCAACTCATCAGAGAAGCAGTCTGCCAGTAGCTTAAATGGACAATGCAAGGGATTCAATTTGAGGGAAGAGTAAGGGTTCTACCACTTGGAGGCTAAGATATGGTTTTAGGAGGTGATTGGCTGAGATTATTTGGGGACATCACAATGAATCTACAAAAACTTCAGTTAACCTTGAATATTGATGGAAAAAGAGTTACTCTACAAGGAGAAACCACCACAGGAGATCTTAGCATGATGGAGGCCAAAGGTATTTCAAAGTTGATAAGAACACATGCAAATTCTTTTCTCTGCCACTTATTCTCTATCTCTGCAGCTTGTCCATCACCACCATTAGAATTACAGCACCTACTCACAAAGTTCCAAGACTTGTTTAGAACTCCCAATTCCCTCCTTCCCAATAGAAACCTTAACCATCACATTCCTTTGAAAGTAGGTCATCACCCTCCATCTCAAAACCCTTATAAGGTCCCTTATATGCAAAAAGTTGTGATTGAACAACTTATCCAAGAAATGCTTGAGTCAAGACTTATCCAACATTCCCAAAGCCCATTTGTTGCTCCTATACTACTTGTCAAGAAAAAGGATGGAAGTTGGAGATTTTGTGTTGACTATAGGAAATTAAATGAGATCACTATCAAATTAAGACAAATTCCCTATGCCTCTCATTGATGAGTTATTTGACAAAGTCCATGGTGCCACCATTTTCTCTAAACTTGACTTAAGGTCTGGCTATCATCGAATTTTAGTCCACCCCCCTAATGTTTTACAAGACAACATTTAAGACCCACCATGGACACTTCGAATTCAAGGTGATGTCGATCGGCCTAACTGATGCGCTATTTTAGTAGCACACAACTTAATACCCTGCTTTGTGATATAGAATAAGTAAGGATCGTTCTGGACCGGGGTTTAGAGAGCTTGCCTTATTTTTTATTTTATTTTTTTTGAAATGCAAGCTCGGGGGTTTATATGGGCGCCCCAGACCACTAAAAAGGAATCATGTTACAAATCACATTCTCGCATATTTCCTACCAATAGCATCCTCAAAAATAAAAATTTTAAGGTCTTCTGCAAATGATCTTGGAGTAATTTCAAGGAACTCTGTATTTGGTCTTAGGCTTGCCAGCTTGTCAGCAGCAAAGTTGGTTTCCCTAGCAGCATGCATGAATCTATGATGCTCAAAGTCCTGAATCTACTTCTTAATTCGCCTTGTGGTGTGTCTCGCCTCCCAGGATGGTAGTTTTCTTGTGGTGAGAAAGGTATAAGCATTTAGGGAGTCCATGCAACAGACTACGTGGCATAATCCATATTGTTTAGCTAGTTTAATGCTCAGTTCAACTCCCTGCAATTCATGCAAAAGCACTGATCTAGCTTCTTGCGAGCCTGCAGCTGCGCCTATGACTGTCCCATAATGGTCCCTGATGATTGCCCCGTATCCACCTCTCAGTCCTCCTAGCGATCCATTTGAGTTGATCATATACCAGTTCAATTCAGGTATGATCCATGAGTGTAAAGATGGTGTCCTCAGCTCAAGTGTTATGGGTAATCTCCATTTGTCACATAAGCTCGAGTTCACTACATTATCTTCTCCTTTCAGGTCCAGTACTGCCACTCTTAGCCTCACGTCCTCCACTATTCTCTTGATTAGTTCTAGTGCAACCACTCGTTTTGCTTGGAAGATGCGTCGATTCCTTTCCTTCTAGATATGGTATATGGTGGCATTGAAAGCCAATTTTTTTACTAGGTTACAGACTGAGCTTCCTGTAAAGTGCTGAAGACACCAATTAACTTCCTGGTCCCAGCTCAGAGGTTGGTGATCGTAGCCCAAATAATCCAGCATATACTCCCAAACAAGCTTTGGATACCAACATTCGAAGAAGAGATGCTTCTCATTTTCTTTGTTGTCATAGCAAAAGTTGCATGTTTGTTGATCGAGCTGCTTCCAGTTCTTAATTCTATCTTGGGTTTTCAAGGCTTTATCCATCGTCAACCAGCTAATGAAGTTGTGTCTAAGAACTCTTCCCTTAAACCATATCAGCCTGGCCCATGGTATTGGAGGATCTTTGTGATGCATGGAGTGATAAGCACTTTTATTAGAGAACTCTACACCCCCTATCCAAGTGACTTCATCCTTACAATTGGCATCCATCTCCACTGATTGTAGACCATCAAAGATTTCATCTATAGCTGCTCGGATATGATCATGCACTTCCCACTTGCCTGACCTTATAAGAGAGCTCACCTTAGCATTTTTGTTTAGAAGGGAGTTATACACTAGATGTTGCGGAAACTTGGGCATGAGGATTCCCGATGAGTGCCATGGCTCCTTCCATAAGTAGGTATCTTCTCCATCACCTATGAGGTGCCGGATAAGTAGGCTTGCTTTTGATCTGATGTCCAATATGTGTTTCCAGCACCAGGAACAGTCCTGTGGGGCTGTCATAAGCCAAAAGTCCTTCTCCTTGATTAGGTTTTTCTTCACCCATTTGACCCACAGATTGTCTTTGTTATAAACAATGTTCCAAACATGCTTTATCATGGATGCTTGGTTTGAAGTTTCTATGCATCTTATACCTAAGCCTCCTTCCTTATAAGGATGACATATCTTCCTCCATGCTACCATAGGCATTTTGATGTGTGAATCTGTGGCTGACCAAAGAAAATTGTGCATAACAGCATTGAGTTCATTTATGACCTCCTTGGGCAACATATAGCATGATGACCAGTAAATATGGAAGCTATTCAACACCGCTTTAATAAGCATAATTCGCCCAGCGAATGAAAGAACTCTATTTTTCCATGAAGTCACTCGTTTACGCATTCTTTCAATCAGTGGAATACAGTCATTATAGGATAATCTCGTGGAGATGAGGGGGATCCCTAAGTATCTCACTGGTAGTTTATCCAATGCAAAGCCCAGTGTGCTGGTGATAAGGTGCTTCTCAATGTCATCAATTCCAGCAGTATATAGTCTACTTTTGGAGCAGTTAACATCCAATCCCGTACATACTTTGAAGATATTCAGAGTTTTCGCAAGAGCTGTGGCCGAGGTGCTGTCAGCATTGAAGAAGACCATGAGATCATCAGCAAAAGCTAAGTGTGTGACTCTCGGATCCTGGCATTTAGGATGCAATTTGTAGCTTCCTTCATTCACCTTTTGCTCGAGCAATAGATTAAAAATCTCCATGACTAGGACAAATATATACGGTGACATTGGGCATCCCTGTCGTATCCCCCTCCCGCTTTAATAAAACCCTTAGGTGAGCCATTAATAGCTATAGAGAATCTAGGTGTAGAGATGCATACACTGACCAAGTTAATGAATTGCTCAGGGAATTTCATTTTACGCATCATGTGGGTGATGGACTCCCATCTAATGGCATCATACGCTTTCCGCAAGTCAATTTTCGTTGTACATCTAGGAGGCCCCTGATCCCTGTGATAGTTCCTCATGTGCAAGCATCACATTATCCTGAATGTATCTGTCCTTGATGAAAGCTTACTGATTCATGCTAACCAATTTCCGTATCACCTTCTTCATTCTATTCATCATAATTTTGGTGATACTTTTGTATAGGACATTACAACAAGATATAGGCCTGAAATCACTAACATAGGAAGCATTAGTAATTTTAGGAATTAATGTAACACATGTTGCATTTACCTCGCCTAGTAGTCTGTTATTCCTGAAGAAGTTGTTAATGGCTTTCACAAAATCATCCCCAATAACTCTCCATGCTGATTTGAAGAACAAGGAAGAGAACCCATCCGGACCCGGTGCTTTGTTGGAATCAATGGAGGCGAGGGCTTCTGTTATTTCATTTTTGGTGATCAGTTGCACAAGTGTGCTGGACTCTTCCTCTGATACAACATTTTTTACTTCCAGACTGTCAACTACAGAAGAATCATATTGTTCATGCGTACCCCCAAAAAGATTCTGGAAGTAACTTACACATTCTGCACTAATATCATCCATGTTCTCTAGCTTCTCGTCATTGGCAGTATATATTGATAGGATCTTATTCTTTGATCTCCTTTCCCTGAAATAGTTATGAAAATAGGCAACGTTTTCATCCCCCTCCTTCATATGCTTTGCCTTTGCCCTTTTCGTGATCTCTGACATTTCATTCCTAGATGCCACTGCATACCTCTTCACTGCCTCTTTTTCCAGGTGTGCTATGTTTCTGTCCATTGGTCTTTGTTGGAGCGCAGCTTGTATCTATTCCATGGACTGTTTTGCGCTGAGCACATTAGAAGTTGCATTAACAAAGTTTGTTTTTCTCCATTCAGCGAGTTTGGCCTTTACTTGTTTAAGTTTCTTAACGAAACAATAGGTAGGATTGCCCTCAACTTGTACTTCCCAAGCTTGTTGTACTACCGTTAAGTAGCCTGGCTCATGAATCCAGTAATTCTAAAATTTGAATGGAATCGGGCCTACACTCTTGTGCTCGTAAATGGTGAGAGTCATAGAGGAATGATAAGAGATTCCAGGGTTGAGAAAATCTGCTTCTGAGTTGGGCATGCTTGCTATCCATTCTTGATTGATCATGACTCTATCGATCTTGGATAGCACCCTGTTATCACCAGTTTGTTTATTGCTTCAAGTTAGGTAGCATCCTTTATAGTGACAATCAAACAGTTTTGTGTTGTGAACACAGTTTAGGAGGTCAATGAAATGCATGGGTATGATATCCTCTCCTCCTACTCGCTCTTGGGAATTAAGGATTGAGTTATATAATCACCTAATATTGCCCATGGTCGATGATTTGTCCTTGCAAAGCTTTCCAGTTTTGCCCACAGTTCCTTCCTGTCCATATCGTAGCTTTTTCCATATACAAATGTTAGTACACCCGAGAAGCCATTAGGCCAGATTGTTTCCACAAAAACAGCCTGGTCAGAACGTGAAATAATGCTAACATTGACTGCCTGAGGATCCAAAAGAACCCAAATCCTACCACCATGCACTAAGTCACCATTGTCTATAGCAATCCAGTCTTTCATGAGTTCCTGTTGGACTTTGGCTTTTCTTTCCTCACTGACTTTTGTTTCAACTATTCCCATTATACTTATCTTTTGTTTTTCAATCAGCTGTCTAACCTCTCTCTGCTTTGGGGGATCATTGAACCCCCTTACGTTCCAACATCCTGCCTTGATCATTTAAGATTGTTGGTGTCCGTGCTCACACCCCCTGTACGTCAGATTATCTACTTACCATTGTATTGTTCGTTTATTACGGAAAGGTTACCTGTATGTTGTTTGTTGTGTGAGTCCATATGTTGTAGCATTGTGATGGAGTTGTCGTCCTTGTTGAGCGTAGAGATGATGTTTACTTGTGACTTTCTTAGGCTCTTTTATGCAAGTCTCGTTCGCACTCCCACTGTTTTACTATCTTTCTTAGATCCTTCTGTGAGCTTCGCACTATCTGGCTTAGGTGCTGCTGTGAGCTTTGTACTATCTGGCTTTGGTGCAGGGCCTTGTAAGGTATGGTGCAGGGCCTTGTAAGGTATGCCCTACTGGTCCATCAGTTGATTCATTACCCCCATATAGTACCATTTCCTTCCCTGTAGCATTGCTAGTTTCTCCTGTGTCCTCTACTGCGACTGTCATTGCTTGCATCTCTACCTCAGCATCTAGTTCTACCATACCGTCAGTCTTTGTGGTAGTCTCTCCTGTTATATTCGTACCTTTCGCCTCTTCCTGTGGCTGAGTGGAAGTATTCCTTTGTTTAAATGTGTGCTTGGCTTTTGGTACACACCATTCTTCTTCAGCTGTTACGTTCTCTGTCCCTGGTTCTGCAGTCTTGTTTTGCTTTGGCCTCTAGACAGCAGTGCTTTTAGCCTTTCCTTTCATGTTCTGAGGGCAACTCACAACAGAATGAGCAAACCCCATACATTGTGAACACTTTACGGGTCTCCAGGGGTACTCTACTTCCACCTTGATTGTTTTCCCATCATCAATGATCACTGGGATGGAGGTCGGGAACTGACTAGTTGCTCCTATTTCCACACATATCCTTGCGTAGGAGAGTCTGGTTTTGTTCGCTGTTGCCTTATCGAGCATGATAGGAATGCCTATTGCACTTGCAATCGATTGTAATCCTTCCGCACTCCAAAGAAACAGCGGAACCTTTCTTAGATTCACCCAAACTGGTACTGAATTGAGAACTTCTACATTCTTCTCCAAATAAGGTTTCCATGGTCTCATTATATATAGCCTGCTTGCTATGTGTATTGAGCCAGATTCTAGCGCAGTCATTCTATCTTCTTCATTTAGGAACTTGAATTAATACAAAAGTTCTTTCTCCATATAATGACATTTAGAAATCACTTTTCAATTCCCAAAGTCGTTTTAATCTATCCTTAACAAATCCATAGGCCAAGCGTTTTCCTACGAAGTTACCTATAAGGTATTGCTCGCATTCTAGGAATCGTTTACTATGATTCGCTAGTTTGATGTGTACTTGGCTCTGTCCATCAACTACAGAAAGAGGAACAAACTGTAGTTTTGATTCTTTTTTATTCTTTGCAGCGAAAAGTGAGGCCCAGTTCATCTTGCGTTGTCCTGCATTTGGATTAGTTTCATGGTGGGTCGTATCCATGGATGCTGGCGGTGCAGTCATGGAATCGTTAGTGATGGTCGAAGCTCCTTCGGTAACATCTGGAGTAGTATCACTCTTTGTTAGTTCATCCGTGCTAGGGTTAGGGGCAGTTTTTCCCTGGTTTTTGAGGTTGTCTCCACGGGAGAGGATGGAGATAACCTGGGTATCAGTGGCTAAAATCATCCTGGATGAGAGATCACTTATTCTTTCATGGATAATCAATCAAACTAGGCTTCAAAACCTAGAATCGCCTCAACCCTTTGTTTTGTAGAGGGTTTGCCAATTAACGCTAAAAATTACTAAAAGATAACTAACAACTTAATTAAGATAATATTGGGGGATTGGATTTTTTAAGTTAAACTATGAAAATAACTACGAAAATTACTATAAAGATAATAAAACTAAAAGGATGGCAAAGATGAGAAAATAGCTAAGGGTTTATCTCCACCCACCAAACATATGGTCATAAATCGATCTTCAATATTCACTTGCTAATTCGTGAATGACAATGCTAAAGATTAACTGTGATCAGCACTGCATTAATCTTATTATTTTCCCAAGTTCGTTGAATTAAAATTAGCATCGCTTTCAAACTATTCTTATCATGCTATCTAATCAGGAATCATAAGTTAGATAAACAATCCAAAATAATTAAGTTTTGTGGAAAATATGAACACTCACTAGGCAATTACAAGTATGATCAGCGTCTTGTTCTTACCCAGGTTTTTACTTAACCTTACCAACGTTCCTTGGTATTTACTACTTGTGAGTACGGGATTATAGAAATTAGGTGAAACTCTCCTATACTCTAGCCCCAGATCCTAGCATGCTTACTAAGTTGGCCACCTTAACAAACATACAAAGAAAAATTCTCTATAAAGTAGTTAAGCAAAACACAATCACTAATAGCAAGGAAGATTAAATTCAGTTAATTTATAAAACGCATGTTTGGGGATTCAAATCCACCCCTAGCTAAAAGAAGTTTAGCTAGACATATTAATTATGTTCAAACAGTAATCAATAATCAAGTGAAATAAGAAAAAGAGAGGTTTAGATATGAAAAACGTTGTCGCCGCCTGCGTGGTGGTGCGAGAGTGACTCTGTGGGTGCGGATAGTGAACTGAAGAGAAATAAGTTTTTTTTTCTTCTTCGATCTACTTCTCCTGTGAACTTGAAGAAGGGACGATGGCTATTGAAGGTGAGATGAGGGCGGTGGGTTTAGGGTTTGCTACGATAGGTTGTGAAGGTGATGGAGATGATGGTGCTCGATTGAAGGGTTTGATGGAGATATTGTTTCGAGGAGGAAGGTGACAGCTAACACGAATATGGGTTTGTGGTGAAGTTGTGATCTGATGCAAGGGTTTCGATTGGGTTGAGGCTTGGCTGCGATTGCGATGAGGGATGCAAGAGATGGGTGGAGGCTTATTGTTGCGAGAAGGAAGGGTTACGCTCTGATGGAGAGATACGAAGGGGCAATGGAGGCTAATGAAGGGGTTCAGCTGAGATGAAGGATGTGTGCTGTGGATTTTGTGATTTCTCCTGTAAGGATGAGGAGGCTATGGTTGCAAGGAGGCGAAGAGGTTGTGGATGGATGACGGCTTGTTGTGGTTGCAAGAGTGATTGCTCCAGGGCAGGTATTGTCCCTTTTATAATTGTTTTCTTCTCAGTTCCTTCTTTGCGTAGTTTCCTTTTGCAATTAGTATTTCTATTTTGCCAATTTGCTTTTATTATGGAATCTTGTTATTGGAAACCTACACAAACACGAAAATAGCAATTAGTACCATAATTACCAAGAAATTACTAAAATTATATATAGAAATATGGTACTAAAATAGCATAATTATGCTCCTATCACTAACAAATGCACCGGCATCCTTCCAAGCACTCGTGAATCAGACTTTTCAGCCACTCTTAAGGAAGTATGTACTTGTCTTCTTTGATGATATCTTGATCTATAGCTTTTCCATTAACCTTCACTTAGAACACCTACATGTTGTCTTTTGCATATAACAACACCATCAACTATTTCTCAAGTTTTCTAAATGTTCATTTGCTCAACCAAAACTTGAATACCTTGGCCATATCATTAGTGCCCTAGGTGTTGAGGCTGACCCCCAAAAATTGGAAGCCATGTCTACCTGGCCTATGCCTACTACCATCAAACAACTCCATGGTTTCTTGGGTCTTACGGGCTACTACAGGAAATTCATCAAACAATACGGCCAAATAGTTTAGCCCTTGACTGATCTCCTCAAGAAAAACTCTTTCTATTGGTCGAATTCAGCTACTTAGGCATTTCTACAACTCAAGGCAACTATGTGTTCAGCCCGGTTCTAGCTCTTCCAAATTTTAGCATGCCCTTCACAATAGAAAACGACGCTTGTTCACGAAGAGTAGGAGCTGTGCTTTCTCAAAATGAGAGGCCCATTGTTTTTTTTTTAGTAAAACACTCAGCCCAAGGAATCTAGTTCTCTCGACTTATGAGAAAGAACTCCTTGACATAGTCATGGCCATACATAGATGGAGATCCTACCTCCTTGGATCTAAGTTCTTCATTTTTACGGATCACCAAAGTATCAAATATTTCTTGGCTCAAAAGGTGACCACCATGACACAACAACGTTGGTTGTCCAAGCTCCTCGGCTTTGATTATGAAATATTTTACAAAAAAAAAGTGTTGATAACACAATGGCAGATGCATTATCTCGACGTACTGAAGATGAAGCTGAATGCAATGCCATTTCAACTGTTTCCCCCCTCTGGGTGCAAGAAGTCACATCATCTTATGACAAGGATCAATTTGCTCAGCAACTGATTCAAAAGCTGCTCATCAAAGTTGACCCTGCCACTCCCTTTTCTTTGATAAATGGCATCCTTAAGCATCACAATCAAATCTATATTGGCACTACAGGGAGTCTCAGACAGCAGCTTATGCATGAGTTTCATAACTCAGCGCTAGGGGGTCACTCGAGAATCAATACCACCTACAAACGCCTCCATCAATACTTTTTTTGGCCCAAAATGAAACAAGATTTCTTGACTATGTCATTGACTGTGATACGTGCCAGTGCAACAAGAATGATCAATCTTCATACGGGGGCCTTCTACAACCCTAGCCCATCCCAAATCAAGCTTGGGAACACTTGTCAATGGACTTTATTGAAGGATTACCTCCGTCCAACCACTACACAGTCATTATGGTCATTGTAGATCGACTTACAAAATACAGCCATTTCTTGCCATTGACTCATCCATTCACTTCGACCACTGTGGCTCACTTATTTCTCCACAACATTTACAAATTACATGGTCTTCCGAACTCCATTGTTTCCAAAAGGGATAAAATCTTCTTGAGCGCATTTTGGCATGACTTGTTCACAACATTGGGTACCACTCTCAGCTTGAGTTTATCATATCATCCGCAAACAGACGGACAAACAGAGAGAACCAACACATGCTTGGAAACTTATCTTCGTTGTATGAATGGCGATGCTCCCACCCATTGGTCCAAATGGTTACATTTTGCCGAATATTGGTTCATTATCTCATACAATACAAGCTTACAAGCGACCCCTTTTCAGGCTCTATATGGATATCATCCACCCCTGTTAGCCCTTCCTCCTACTCCAGAGGTCCACCAATACTTAATGGACTAAGAACATATGCTTACCATTGTTAAAGAGAAGCTGCAAATGGCTCAAGAACGTATGAAGGCGTACGCTAATAAACATTGCACAGAGCGAGAGTTCGTTGTGGGCAACTGGGTTTATCTAAAACTCAAAATGTATCGATAAACATCTGTCCAGCTTCGTTGGAATCTTAAACTCATGGCTCGATTCTACTGTCCCTTCATGGTTGTCGAAAGAATAGGACCAGTTGCATACAAGTTGCAGCTTCCTCCAAATTCCAAAGTACACCATGTTTTTCACACGTCCCAGCTGAAGAAGAAACTTGGTGCCACAATGATTCCTTCTCCCTTGCTACCATTGGTCGGTAAAATTTGGCAAGTTCCAAGCTGAACCAATGGTCGTATTAGCTCGCAGACTCATTCCCCGCCACAGCCATGCCGTCACTCAAGTCCTCATCCACTTGTCCAATTCTTCTTCCCAAGATGCGACATGGGTAGACTAGAAAAAATATTCGAGCTATGTTCCCTAATTTTTATCCTTGAGGACAAGGATGCTTTTGTAAGGGAAGGTAATGTCACATCCCCAATTTTAAAAGTGGAAAAAAGAATCAACAATGGAAGTTTTGGCGCAAAATTGGCACGTATTCAAACTGCTGAAATTCAAAGAGAAGGGTAAACTTGTAATAATGAAATGTTTGTTTTTGTTACTAGCCCATGGGACCAACACGTGTTATAAGTTGATTGGTCCCTTTTGAAATTTTGTTACTGTCTGTATATAAATAGAGAAAGAGAGGACAAAATAGAAAATAGAGAAGAAATTGTATGAGTGGCTTATTTGCTTGAATCCAAAGCAGGAAGTGTATTTCCCCTTTTTAGTTTAATTTCAAGTCCATTTTTCCTCTTATAGTGTTCATCTCTTGAATCCAGATGTCACGTTTGTGACAGATTTTAGGCTTAGGGGTGAAAGATATACTTTAGGGTTTGCGGTTAGGGTTATAGTTTAGGGTATATATGAAAGATTTAAGGGTTTGAAGTTTATGTTAAATATTTTAGGTTTTACCCTAAACCCTAAAATATTTTACCTAAACCTCAAACTCATAAATCCTTAAGCTATACCTTGAACTATAACACTAACCCCAAACCTAGACTAAACGTTAAACCCTAAACCCTAAAATCCTTAACATAAACCCCAAACTATTAAATCTTTAATCTACACCCTAAACTCAAACCCTATACCCTAAGCCCTAAATCATGAACTCAAACCCAAAACACCCTAATTTAAAACCATAACCCCAAACCCTAAATCTTAAAATCCTTAACCTATACCCCAAACTTTAAAAATATACATTACAAATTACAACATATCCCCAAACCCTAAGCCCTAAAATGCTTAGTATGCACCCCAAACTATAACCATAACCCCAAATCCTAAACCCTAAAATCATTAATATAAACCACAAACTCGTAAATCATTAATCAACATCATAATTTATATAACCTAACCCAAAATTCTCAATTAAACAAAACACCCTAAAATCCTTAGCATAAGCATTAAACTATTAAAAATCCGTAGTCAAAAGCCTAAATTTCAATTCCTTAATTTAACCCATAAACTCAAAAAGCTAAACCCTAAACTATTGAATACTTTGCATTAACCCTAAAAGCATTAGGGCATAGTTTGGTTTACCCTAAGGGGACAATGATGTAGACTTCCAGCATGGATTAAAAATTAAATAAAATAAGTCAACCACAAATTTTTTTTAATAATTTGAACTGAAATGTAAACTGTTAAACCCAAAATCCAAAATTATTAAATCCTTGACTTAAACATTAAAAACCTTAAATCCTAAAAAAAATAATTATTATTATTAAATCCTTGAACTAAACCTTTAATCCAATTCGTGTCAGTTCCCGTCCATTGTGCAACTTACCCCTTATAATCAACTTTGATTTTGTTAGTATATTTGACAAAATTGTTCAATCGGATAGATAAGGTGGTGGTGTTTTGTTCTTCTTAGATATACATATCCCCATTGACTTGCTAATTTTCTACTAAATATAAATCCACAACCTCTAAATTTGCTTTGAACTCTCCCTATATTATGTTTGCTACATTATGCCTTACCCAATCTGCTTATACTCAACCCAAATCAACCATTCAATAGTAAGAAAATGAGCAGAGATGTAGACTAAACCAAAATCAGACAAAACTAACCAACTATTTTTATTTTCCTTTCAACTCTAGAATTTGATAAATATGGGAAAAAATGGTTATGTAGATTGAGTTAGCTAAACTATAAAGAGATTTAATATTGAGCATAAGTCCATTTTCTATTAAAATTGCATTCTTTATAAGATACAATAATGCAATATAAAGGCGCTTCTTAGATTTGGAGACAATGTACATGTCACACTAAAATATTACATGCTTAAATTGAAGAAAATAAAATAATATAAACTAGTTTGTGTGCATTGAGCCCTCCAAAATGCAGTTCCACACAAGGATTGTCATTTTGTTTTTTGATTTAATTTCGATCTCCTAACTTTAAGAAATATTTCAAGAAATTTTTTCAATGTGTAAAGAAAAACGTAAAAATTTTGAAGATACATGAAACATATATAATAAATTTTGAAGGTGCAAGTAAATATATATGAAATATGTGAAAAAATAAGATGCAAGTAAATAAACCTATTAAACACATTAAATGAAGCCTAAATACCAAATATTTCTTAAATTTGTGACATAGTTAACCATTGAATACTTATCTTGGTGGACAGAATATATCCAAACTTTTTTCGATAAATCAAGGTCGAGAGATCGAGAAAAGAAGTCGATGAGGCGGAGCACGGTGGTGATGCTAGAGCTAAGTTTCATCATGGAAAGGAAAGTGGGTCAACAAGAGTTTTGTGGTGGTGGAGTTTTATATAATTGGCACTTTTCTACTATCTACACCTACATATGTTGGGGTGGGGTAGGTGTGCATAGCAGAAGAGGGTAGGAGTGATCAAAAGTTAGGGTGCACATAGTAACACACACACCATACTCAATCCAGTTGTGGAGATAAGAGTAATGGACAGTCTTTCACGCATCTCTTTCTTTTTTTCGCTACTATAAGACTTAATTTTGATTTTATCTTCTCACCACAAAACTCAATTTCATACAGCTATTGCCATCTTCATCTTATTCTTCAATTAAGGGGACCTGTTTAAAGCCTACAAGAAGTTCTTCTAATAGGAGGAGATGAAATTCGAGAAGCTTGGTTGAAACTCTCCGTGGAGCTCTTTCGCGACATCATTTCAAGACTACCCATCAAACCCTTTACGGTCTCCAAGTGCGTATGCAAGACAAAGATTCTAGATCGATGCATTGAAACTCGAGGGGTGGATGGATCGAGGAGGAGAAGAAGATGTGTCAAAGAGGAAAAAGACTAGTTTTTTCGCAAAATCCTCAAAATTATGGATGAAATATTTGAATGTATCAAAATTTCTAGTCGAAAAAGTGGAGATTTCAGTTTCGCAACTTTTCTTTTCGTAAAGTGAAAAAAATTGCGATATCTCGCGAAATCACGATCCATGGTTCCACATAAAGTCAAGACCCTCAAGTCAGACTTACACGACTGAAATCTTATAGGCGAGTTAAGTAAATCAGGACCTCCAAGTCAGACATACATGCCCGAAATCTTACATGCGAGCAAAATAAGTCCGGACAACCGAGTCAGACTTACTTGCCCACAATCTTATTCTAACCAAAGCATAGTCGATTTCAACCTATGACAACAATTTTTGGTACGCTCTAACCCAGTCCGTTAAATTAAACAGGTGTCAAAAATTTAGAGAGTGGCAGCTTAGTCAACACTCTGATGCTTGATCGAGAATGTTTGCCAGGGATCATTGTCCAAACATGAACAATAGAGACCAAACTCGACCAAAGCTTAGTAGGTGACGAATGACGACGATAGCTTCCGGTCTGTTCAAAGCCTAGTCCGCACATAACGGATTCCGATAGCCTAGAAAGTTGAAGTCTAGTCAGCGCTCTCGACTTCTGATTAAGATGCCTTGACAGGGGTCATTGCGCGTACGTAGACAGTGATCACCGAACCATGACCAAAGCTTAATCAGTGGCCGCTGATGATGGTTTTGGTCAGCTCGAAAGCTAGTTCGCTGCGCGTGGATTTAGACGGCCTAGAAAGTAGGAGCTTAGTCAATGCTTATGTAGCCTGGTGAAGACGGCTTACTATTGATCATTAACCTACTGATGACAATGATCATCGAACCCCTCCAAAAGTTTAGTCAGAAGAAACTGACAATGATAACTGTTGGCTCACTTCAATTCCTAGTCCACCACGAACGGATCAAGATGGGTTATAAAGTTTCCACGAACTGCGAATACCCCATTTTTCTTTGCTGAAAGGATAGCCAATATGTTTTGAAAAATATATATAGTAGTGGACTTTAGCAATTTACAAAGATTTTAAATTTAAAGTTATATGCTTGACATGTTGTTTATAATTTCTTGATTAATTTTAAATTTTGATATTTTTCACCACATTTTCTTATGAATATAACGATCGAGATCAAAAACTCTTTTTTAATAGTTTATGGTTTAGGGTAAGGATTTAAAAGTTTGGGATTTATGTTAAGAATTTTAAGGTATATGAGTTTAGGGTGTTTGCGGTTTAAGTTAAGGAATTTAGGGTTTTTGTTTATGGTTAGGGTTAGTTTAGGGTATAGATTAAGGATTTATAATTTTTGGTTAAGTTTTAGGATTCAGGATTTGGGGTTTTGGTTATAATTTAGGGTGCATATTTAGGATTTCATAATGTATGATTTATATTAATTATTTTAGGGTTTGGGGTTATTTTATAATTTATGATGTAGATTGTAAGAATTTAGGGTATACATTAAGGATTTTAAGGTTTAGTGGTGAAGTGTATACTTTAGGGTTTGCAGTTTGGGTTATAGTTTAGGGTATATATAAAGGGTTTAAGGGTTTGAGGTTTATGTTAAATATTTTAGGTTTTACCCTAAACCCTAAAATCTTTTACCTAAATCCCTAACTCATAAATCCTTAAGCTAGACCTTGAACTATAACCCTAACCCCAAACCTACACTAAATCTTAAACCCTAAACCCTAAAATATTTAACATAAACCCCAAACTATTAAATCTTTAATCTACACCCTAAACTATAACCCTATACCCTAAACAATATATCATGAACTTAAACCCAAAACACCCTAAACTAAAACCATAACCCCAAACCCTGAACTATACCCTTCACCCTAAACCTTAAAATCGTTAACATATAACCCAATCTTTTAAAATCTACATTATAAATTATAACCTATCCCTAAACCCTAAAATTCTTAGTTTGCACCCCAAACTATAACCATAACCCCAAATCCTAAACCCTAAAATCATTAACATATACCCCAAACTTTTAAATCATTAATCAACATCATAAATTATATAACCTAACCCAAAACTCTTAATTAAACCATACACCCTAAAATCATTAGCATAAGCCTTAAACTATTAAAAATCCTTAGTCAAAAGCCTAAACTTTTAATGCCTTAATCTAAACCATAAACTCAAAACCTAAGCTAAACCCTACACAATTAAATACTTTGTATTAACCCTAAAAGCACTAGGGCATGGTTTGGTTAACCCTAAGGGGACAATGATGTAGATTTCAAGCATGGATTTGAAATTAAATAAAATAAATCAACAACAATTTTTTTTTTTAAATTTGACCTGAAATGTAAATTGTTAAACCCAAAATCCTAAATTATTGATATGCTTGACATGTTTATAATTTTTTTATAATTTTTTATTATAGAGGACTTTAGGAATTTCAAAAGATTTTAAATTTAAAGTTATATGCTTGACATGTTGTTTATAATTTCTTGATTAATTTAAAATACTGATACTTTTCACCACATTTTCGTATGAATACAATTAGGGGTGTTAATCGGTTCAATTGGTTTGAAACTGAATTAAAATCGAATCGAACCGAACCGAACCGAACTTGCGATTTGGTTTTTGGTTCAGTTCGGTTTTCTGATTTTTCAAATAGAAACCCAAAATTGAACCGAACCCACCAATTCGGTTTGTTTCGATTTTTCCTTTTTATTTTATATTTTCTCCATCCTCTTTCTTTTTCTTACTGAAACAATTTTGTGTTGCCTTTACAATACAGCTAGACCTAAACACAAAGATAAAACCTTTTCACACACAGATTTGAAATAAAATTTGAACCTCAACAAGATTATATTATCCAAAACAAAAAAAAAAAACAAGATTATACCAATTTTTAAAGACAAAAAAACAAGATTATACCGGTTTTTCTATTATGATAAAAGAGATTAGCATTATTGCATTCTGATTAAACAAGCTCGAATGACCATACAATTTGACAAAACCCCAATTAGTGCTAATGCAAAGAAAATTAGTCGAACAAAAATAAAAACGAGGCCGCCGGAATTCAAGACTTGATTTAATAAGAGCTTCAAAGAGCCACCTTTCTTGGCCGATTTGATCCCTTTACAGAACCCTTGGTGCACAGAGGATGGCACCCGAGAGGTATCCCCTGCTTTTGTAGTAGCTGATGTTCTCCAACCATGTGCGGCGCTGCTTAGTGACTTCTTCGGCGAAGATGAACTTTGGCGATGTTGGGAGGTTTTTAACATATATATATATATATATATATACAACAACTTTACAACAAGATCACCAAGATCACATGAAGTTCATTTGTATCCAGTTGTTATAAAGCAACAAAAACTCCTTTCAACAACAGATTTGAAGAAAGTCTCGAAAGAAAACTCATTTACAAGATTATCAATAATAGATCTTAATACACCAGGCCCACCTATATCTATGATATCCATGTAGGACCTATTTACTTCTGTAGTTGGATCCAATCTATATATATTCACCTTAGCTGAACTAAATGGGGTAGGTGGGAATTAAATGGGGGTGGGTGAGTTGGGAATTTAGTTGGTGTTTGAGATTTGGGAATTAAATAGGGATGGATGGGGGTTGGGAATTGAGCTATTTACGGTGGGGCTGGGAGTTAAAAACAGATAAAAAAATTGATACAGTTTGGTTCGGTTTATTCGGGGCTGAAAAAAACTCAAACCGAAGTAACTCGATTCGGTTCAGTTTTGACAATTTGGTTTCGGTTTCAGCTTTTTTGGATCGGTTCAGTTCGGTTAATTCGGTGGATTTACATGGACCAATTAACACTCCTAAATACAATGATCGAGTTCAAAACTCTTTTTTTATCAGTTTAGGGTTTAGGTTAATGATTTAAAAGTTTGGGGTTTATGCTAATAATTTTAGGGTATACGAGTTTATGGTGTTTGGGGTTTAAGTTAAGGAATTTAAGGTTAGTGTCACAGTCGGATGAATTGAAGAATCAAAGAGGAACAATAGGAATGAAAATTATGGTTTATTAGTAATGAAAAAAAAAAAAACTTCTCAAGCTCAAAGGAACTCAAGCCTCTCTAAACAATTCTTCTTTGTTTTTCACTGTTAGATATCTTCTCTATTTAAAGGACAAGTTTTGAAGCTCAGAAGTTCATGTCTAGTAGTGGCATCTACTATCTGGTCTATGTGTGGGAGTGGGAAACTATCTACACATACTCTTCGCTTGTCGTTCTTCTTCTTTACCAACACCATGTTAGCTAACCAGTCCAGCTAGTGAGATTCTCTGATCATTCCTGCAGTTATCAGAAGGTGCACTTCTTCATTTATTGCTTGATTGCATTCTGGGGCAACTGACCTTCTTTTTTATCCAATCAGTTTATTATCCGAATTGACTTGCGGTTTATGAGTGATGACAGAAGGGTCTATTCCCACCACGTCTTTTATCGTCCAGGTAAAGACATCTTGATTATCCTTTAGCAGTCGGACCAGTTTCATGGTGAATTCAGGATGAATTTTTTAGCCAATCCTAACTGTTTTGTCTCCTCCATCATCCAAGTAGACTATTGTCGTCTCTTCTTCTGGTTGCCAAGTCTTTGGTCGATCTCTTGGATTAATTGGGGTTGTATCGTCATCCTAAAGGTTGATGCCTGTTTGACCGGATTATTGCAGCAACTCCTCTAGTCTTTGCAGTAATTGTTATTTGTGCGGAGCTTTCATTGTTGTATTGTGGCATTCGCGTGCAGTTGGCTGATCTCCATTATTCCGACGTCGTCGTTGATATGGTACTTCAAGCATTGATGCATGGTGGAGGATATCACGCCCATTTGGTGTATCCGGGGCCTTCAAAAAACATGTTGTATACGAATGGAGCGTCGACAACAAGGAAATATGTCAACAAGACTCATTGTCTTCTTGGTTCTCCCGCTTCGACTGACAGTTGGATCATTCCGAGAGGACGACATTGTTTTCCACTGAAACCTACCATTGGGTAATCATTGGGCGAGAGCATATCTTCGGTGAACAAGGCGTCATTATGAGGGAACTTGACTCCCTTCATGTCTTTGTTGGAAAATGTCAGAGTTCGTTGAGTCATTCTGGCAGAAGGCTATGGGTATCTAATCTTTGTTCGTAAATCCCGGATTGATCATTTTCGAGACAGACTGGAAAGTTCCTTCTCTCCAATTACGCCCTGTAAGATGTATATCATCTCCCCTGATTGCTCATCTAACCTGGCTTTTTTTTTCTTTTCGCCTAATAAACTCTCTGACTCATTCCTTTTGGATATGGCGCTCGATCTCGTTCTTTAAGTTGTAGCAGTCCTCGGTGTCTTGCCCATAGTCCTCATGGAAAGAGCAATATCTGTTTTTACTTCGCCTGTTTGGATCTCCTCTTATTTTTTATGGCCACTTAACGTCCTCCCACTTCGTTATAGTTTTGAGAACATCAGCTCGACTTGCTTTCAAAATCGTGAACAATTTGCTTGACAATCTATTTTGCATCCTTCCAGGTTTTATTGGTCAAACTCGGGCACGCGTACTGGTTTGATGTCTTTTCGATTGGCTACTTTCCCCTCAAGGCTTGTCGTTCCTTCCTCCTTCTCTTATTTCCCAATTTGCTGGAGCGTGTCTTCTCAAATTCGTTCTCCCTTTTGGCAGCCACCATCTCCTTGAGGATAATGTGTTTTTGGATGATCTTTAATAGAATCACCATATTCTTCGAAGGGTCTAGATTCAGATAATCGTAAAGTGGCCCCCTTTTTAGTCCGATAGTAAAGGTGGAAATGGTCGTCTCGTCGCTGCAGCCGTCGATCATGGTCAACTCGTTAGTAAAATGAGTGACGTATTTCCTTATGGTCTCCTCAGGCTTATGTGTAATGTGAAGCAGATAGTGTGGGACTTTTCTCATTCCTAGACTACCGATGAACCTTGTAATGAAGGCGGCGGCCAACTCTTGGAAATAGTCTATCGATCTCGGTGGCAAGCTGTTGAACCAACTCACTGTTGTGGAGGTGAGGCTGGTTGGAAATGTTTGGCATATGATGGACTCTGTGTTCTTCTTCAACTCCATCATGAGCGTGTCAGAGAATGGTGGTCTGGCCAATTCGTATAGCACGTTAAGATCTGCGACTCTGATTCTGAGTGGAATTTGCGCAAGGGTCCTGTCGTTCTGAAAGGGGTAACCCATTGGTGATTCACTATTTTCAAGGTTCGCTCATTGAGGTTCTAAAGAAATTTCATTACTTTCTCGAACGTGGTCGACGGGTTGAGCGTGCACTTGAATGTGTTTATCCACCGTTTTGATTAGGAGATCCATCTTCGTCATGAGTTGATCCACGCAAGGATCCGTGGTGGCGTCGCCAGGTGTTTGAGATGACTGGGCTATCGCTCCATGTATTGGCTCTCTATCACTAGGCATGCTTGACTCGAGAGTTGTTGCTAGGACTGAAGCATGCATTATAGGTAACACGACTTCTCCGTTGAAGGGATTGTTTTGATTGTCGCTAAGTTGAAGGTTTGTAGTGTGTTCTATCTGTTCCAAAAGCTTTTTAGATTGCTGACCAGAACTGAAAATGTATTTTTACCACAAACTCTCTTTTGAAAAGGAAAATTGTCGTTCCCCATGGACGGTGCCAAACTGATACGTCCAAAATCCGTTCTCCAGTAAGTGTGACCTACAAAACAAATGTTAGATTGTGAAAAAACACCTTTTTGGTGGCCAAAGGTACCCCGATGCATAAGTCAGTAACTCAAATGGAGATGGAGATAAATCTGGATAAAACTCATTTAAAGTTGCATACCTTTGTCGAATGTTCATTTTACCTTATATAATGGTCATTGTTAATTCCCTGCATGACTTAAGCATGTGAGGCGCAATGAGATGAGCATTCTCTATAACGGTCTCCTTATTCATGAATATACATCCTTGGAGGTGTAACTCCCTCCACGACTCTTTTTCTGTAACGTTCCTCCTTTTTAAGGGTAAAATTTATCGGGCCTGGATTTGGCCTTTAACTATGGTATATTTTGGCGGGCCCGGTTTGGGTTTTCATGATTAGATTTTCCATTTTTGGGCTTTATGAATTGGCCTGGTTTAGGATAGTTGATCCTCGTGTTGGAGGATCTTTGCCAAGTGTACGGTTGTGACATCAGTCTTATTTGATGTAACATCAGATTTCATTGGAAATATCTTCAAAAATGCATTCCAACAATATCAAGTTTATTAAAATCCGACAATTAAGTAGATAGTTATGGATATTTTAATTTTGAAAAAAAAAAAAAAAATTTCTCTCTCCACCACATGTACAATATTCCACCAACTATTTGTCATTCTACATATTTTATAATTACAACACATGTCATTATAGAGAACAAATCTCAGCCCTCGAGATCTTCCCAACTCTCAGTCCTAGCCTTCTTTTATCTCATGAATAGTTAAACACCATTATGATTTGTAATATAAACTAGGGTATTCCCTGTGCCTTCGGCACTCAACTTTGACCTGGGGTATTTTGGTCCTATGAGAACACAAATTTTAGCCAAACACGCCTCCCTATCTATGTGATCCATTGGATCTTTATAAGTGTATCAAAATACAGTTATTTTTTTTAAAATGCATATTTAAAACTTTTAAAGTGTTTGTATTAATGATTGATTTCGTTTTAAAGATATTCAAAAATGTATTTCAACCAGACCAAGTTTAATAAAATCAGACAACTAAGTAAATGGTTATGACGATTTATATTTTAAAAAAATAAACACAATTTTATCTCTCCGCCACATAGGCATTCCACCAATTTCTTTACCTTTTTGTCCATTTTCTTTGCTCTTCTACTTGCAACTTATTTACAAAAATGTCATTGTTGATAATGAATCTCCACCATCAACATCTTCCTAAACTTTCAATATTGGTCATCTTTTATCTCAACCTCCATTCTGATTTGTAAGGTAAATAAACTCATTTTCAAGGCTAGATGCAACTGAAATGAAAAGTTTGAGCCACATCATTTCCAAGATTTAAACCCAAATGGAAACTAGGAGCAAGTGATTAATCGTGTGCTCTAAAAGCAATTTGTTGATCCTTACACGATCAAACGAGGTCTATGGCTTCAACATCAACATCATACTGGTTTATAAAGAGTGACAGAAGAGCAAATCATGCCATGCAAGGTTAGCCATTGTTTGTTGAGTAAAAATTGCCTACAAAGTGGTTTTTAAGCCACTCAAGTCTACATACAATCAACATGAAATACTGTAGTAGTAGCCATCTTACGAAAGCATCTCCATTCCTTCTATACCAGATTATGTACAAACTAATACTGTTGTAGACATACTTTTATCTCTCATTTGGTTCAGCTTAAAATATTTGGTTTAGCCTCAAATGTTTCATAGATGGTAACGATAAATCAAAATAGACTGATCATCATGGCCGTACACGTGGCATAAAGACCCATCACGAGAATACAACGCAAGATCTATTGGGCCAACTCATAAAGCCCAGGAAGAATGAGGCCCAGACTAGGCTCACCACTAAGGAAACGTAAACATAACCCGGATTTAGCCCAAGATAAATCAGAGCCGAAGTCCAAGCCCGATACGCATTCTCTCATAAATGAGAGGAGCGTTGCATCAAGAAAGAGCCGTGGAGGGACTTAAACCTCCATGAACGCATCTCCATTAAGGAGGAGACTGTTACAAGAAACATCTCCTTCCGTCACGCCTCACATGTTTAAGTCATGCAGAGAGTTAACCACGACCATTATAAAAGGTAAAGGGAACATTCAACAAAAGTATGCAACTTTAATTGAGTTTTGTCCAGATTTACATCCTTTTTCCAACAGAGTTACTGACTTTAGGATCGGAGTGCCTTCGGCCACCAAAAAGGTGGCCCTTGGTAGTCTAACAGTTGTTTTGTAGGTCAAACTCACAGGAGGACGATTTTTGTATGCATCAGTTTGGCGTCGTCCGTGAGGAACAACAAGTTTTCCTTTTAAAAAAATAAGATTCACAGTAAAAAAAGCTCGCACAACCCAAGCAGAAGATCAATGGAATACTCCACAAATATTCAACCTGATGACATGCTGCCCAATACTGATTCAAAGACAACCATCAAAACGACCATACCTACTAGAAGAGAGCTCCAGCACGTAACAGTTCAGACATCTCTAACATCATGAGGAATCCCCTCGGATCCCCAAGTGGAGATGCTAATGGCTCAGATGAACAGTGTGATCGAGACGATAGATATGATTATCCGATACCTACAGAGCAGCAACTTTCGAGAAGAAATCACCCAGCTTAAGAGACACCGGACTAACAATAGCTCCAAGTGCAATCAAGGAATGTCCGAAAGTCTACAACTAAAAAAACCCAGGTACGGGAAAGCGTTCTTGACTCTGATATCAAGTCAGAGTGAGATTCTTGAAGCCATGGCAGGAAGAAAGGATGTCAAATGGGCGCTGAGGATGAGAGAAGATCCAGAAAAGCAGAGCAAGAGCAGATGTTGCCTTTTCCACAATGACTACGTCCATGATAACGAGGATTGTCGCAGCCTAAGAGACAAAATTGAATGCCATATCAAGGAAGGACAACTCAGAGAGTTTGTCGAGCTCAAGGGCGAAACAATCATTTAAAAGGAACAAGCAAAAGAAAAAATCTACGTCTTGCACAACACGGGTGGAAAAAAAAAGAGCAATCCAATCAATCCAAGAAGCATATAGTCAGAGACTTACGCACAAAAATCAAATTCCAAAAACCATCCGTACAGCGTGCAAAACCAATGCAAATGACCCTAGCCTTCTCGAATGAAAATGTTGAGGGGGTTAATTTCCCACACAACGATGCTTTAGTGATTTTGATCATGATAGCTAAATGGGAAATCAAAAGGGTATTGATCGACATCGGCAACTCGACAAACCTATTACACTTAACAGTTATCCGAATGATGCAATTCACCACTGATATGCTCTCACCGATCGATCAGTCTATGGTAGGTTTCAGTGGGGAGCAATGTAAGCTGCTAGGAATGATATGAATACCAGTTAATGCGGGAGAACTAAGGTAGCAGCGAGTGTTAATGACATATTTCTCATCGTCAACACTTCTGCTATATACAACATGCTACTCGAAAGACCATGGACACACAAGATGGGCGCAGTATCCTCCACTATGCACCAATGTGTGAAGTACCATACCGACAATGGCATTGGAAGAATAAAAGGGGACCAACCAGCAGCCCGGGAGTGTCATTTTGATGCTATAAAGACTCCCCCAATTAGCAATTACTGCAACGACTGGAACAGTTTTCACAGCAATCTGATGGAGCAAGTTTGGATTTTCCAAACGACAATATGGCTCCAACCAGTCCGCGAGATCGACCCAACACCGGGCAACCAGAAGAAGAAATGGTCAAGGTCTACTTAGACAACGAAGCAGAAAAGGTAGTCCTAATCGGCACAAAAATCCAACCTGAACTCGCCAAGGAGCTGATCCAACTGTTGAAAGATAACCAAGATATTTTTGCATGGACAATGAAGGACATGGTGGGAATAGATCCATCCATCATCTCCCACAAATTGCAAGTGAATCCAGATAGGAAGCCAGTTCAACAAAAAAAAGACCGGTGGCTCAAGAGCGCAATCAGACGATCAACGAAAAAGTGCACCAACTGCTTAGTGCAAGAATGATAAGATAAGCTCATTATCCGGATTGGTTAGCAAACACGGTATTAGTAAAGAATAAGAACGGAAAATGGAGGGTGTGCATGGATTACACCAACCTAAATAAAAAGCATGTCCCGAAGACAACTTTCGACTTCCACGAATTAACCAAATAGTAGATGCAACTGTCGAGCACAAAATGTTGAGCTTCATGGATGCGTACTCCGGTTATAATCAAATACAAATTTACCCCCCGCCCCCGACCAAGAAAAACATCTTTCATAACGGAAAAGGGGACGTACTATTATCGAGTAATGCCATTCGGATTGAAGAATGCGGGAACAACGTATCAATGGCTAGTAAACAAGATGTTTAGAGATCAGATCGAAAAAATGATGGAGATTTACATCGATGATATGCTCATCAAAAGCTTACGCAGAACAGACCATGTTATGGACCTCGAACATGCTTTCTCCCAGCTTCAGAAATACAATATGAAGCTAAACCCAAATAAATGCACCTTTGGAGTGCAGTCAAGGAAGTTACTCGAGTACATGGTCAACCAGCGAGGAATTGAAGCCAATTCAAAGATAATACAAGCGATTCTTAACATGCAATTACCGAAAAAAACATAAAAGGTGTTCAAAGTCTTAACAGGAGAATAACAACTCTGAACAGATTTATCTCCATATTATCAGATAAGTGTCTACCCTTCTTCAAAATCTTGAAGGGGAATAAGACATTCGAATGGAATGACGAATGCCAGAGAGTCTTTCAAAGCCTTAAGACTTACATGGGAAGAATGAAGCTGCTAACAAAGCCAAACACAGGAGAAACATTGTATTTGTACCTATCCGTATCCAACCACACGGTAAGTTCGACACTGATACGAGAAGAAAAAGGGGTGCAAAAACCAGTGTATTACATCAGCAAAACACTTGCAGATGCAGAGATCAACTATCCGGCCCTAGAAAAGTTGGCGTTCGCTTTAATCGTGTCATCAAGAAAATTGCGACCATACTTCCAAGCTCACCTGATCACAGTTATGACTGAATAGCCGCTTCGGTCGCTATTACACAAACCAGACCTGTCAGGAAGAATGGTAAAGTAGGTGATAGAGCTCGGACAATTTGACATCAACTATGCCCCTAGAACCGCTATCAAAGCTCAGGCGTTATAGGATTTCATCGCCGAGTTCACAGAAAGCAACAACCAACACGAGGACAAGGAAAGTAAAACATAACAGCCTGAACCAATCCTCGAATGATGGATCTTCCGTTGTGATGGGGCGTCTCACAAAGCTCTCACATTAGGTTATTATTGGCCAACGATGCAAATGGATGCTCAGAAGCTAGTTCGTAAATGCGACAAATGCGAAAGATTTGTCCATACAAACACATGCTAAGACAAAATCTGATCCCAATGAACAACCCCTAGCTGTTCGCACAATGAGGAATGGACATTGTAGGACCACTCCCAGCGTCCAATAAAAAGAAGTTTTTCCTCATGACAGTAGATTACTTCACCAAATGGGTAGAAGTAGAGGCCCTCGCAAAGATGGGAGAAGCACAAGTCAAGAAATTTCTTTAGAGGGACATCATATGCAGATTCAGGATCCCAAGAGTAATCGTTACGGACAATGGGAGACAGTTTGAAGGAAAAAAGGTTAGGGAGTTGTGTGAGAACCTGAATATCCAACAACATTTCTCCGTGCTAGTTCATCTGCAAGCCGAGGTCACTAACAGGGCAATCAAAAGAAAACTCGAAGCAGCGAAAGAACTATGGACATCCGAGTTACCTGGTGTCCTCTAGGCATACCATTTTTCGCCCTCGCTTACTGGTCAGAAGCAATGATACACGTAGAGATCGAAGTGCCAACATTCCAAACCGAAGAATTTTGTGTTGAAGATAACATCAAAGCATTAAGAGTCGGGCTAGATTTCCTCAAAGAAAAATGATAAGCGGCCTCGATTAAAACGGCAACCTATCAATAGTGCATGGCAAGGTATTACAACAAGAAGGTGTGAATCCAAACTTTTAACGTCGAAGACTGGGTGTTATGAAAAGTTCAACTAAACATGAAAGATCCCGGCACGACCAAGCTGAACCAAAACTCTAAAGGACCATATCGGGTAAAAAAAATCAACAGACCAGGATCATACTGGTTGGCAGACAAAGAGGGAGAAATGATACTTCGACCATGAATGTAGAACACTTGAAAATATATTATCAGTAAAGTCTTTTGCTCTCAATTTCAAAACAACAAGAATTTAACCAGGACAAAAAGTCGGATTTAAACTGACTCGAGAAAAACTCTCAACATGGCTAGAGTATCGAGCAAACACAATTACATATGTTGGACGAACGAGTCGGACATAAAAACTTCTGGCCTAATCAACCATGAAGTAATAAAGTACCGGACATAAGAGCCGAACTTTTAGGTCAATTGTAATGTACAACATTGTAATACGAATGAAAAAAGGATTCCATAAACTATAGCTTCCATACGACTAGAATGTCGAGTATCTAAGCCACCCACAAAATCCAGACAACCAAAGTCAGAAATCTCCCAGAAATGTCATAAATAAAAGCTAACAAGCTAACATACGTGATACAAAAATGTGAAATAATAAAATTTCCATTTATCTTATAAAAAAAGAGATTACAAAAAGAAGAAAACATCAATTAAAAAGAGGAATCAATGTCGTGAAAAACATCTTCAGGAAGCATAGGGTCAGCAGGCTCCTCGACATCCGGATCACCCATCAAATCCGGAACAACTTCTTCAATATCATCGAATTACTGCTCAGGAAAGCTACAGTATGGGGACATGTCCAAACCTTGCGTTTTCAAGAAATCCAGGAAGTCATGGCGACCCTCGACCACTCTTTTAAAATCCACAGCCTCCGCTGCCTTCAGATTCTCAATAACAGTCGACAGCTCGGCTTGGGTTGAAGCTAACTCTTTGTCAACATCGGCAAGTTTAGCAGAGACCATGACTATAAAACTCCTGCTTTTCTAAAGTCAGTGACAACTCAACCTTCTTAGGCTCCCGCAACGGCAGCAGAATATGGTTCCCGCGAAACCTAAAATGGTTGGAAGAAAGATAGGCGTAGACCATGACCATGACCATCCCACATACTCCTCTTGCAGGTCCTCAAAGCAGGGAGGAGAACGCAGGCGACAAGTGTAACTAGGGTCCACGCTGAACCCTACCAGCGAGTGCAAAACCCTGACATTCATAGGGATGTGAGCAGAGGCAGCCCTCGCCAAGGTTGAAATCATTAACTTCCAACCGTTAGGGACAAGTTGAGCCGGAGCAATTCCAACCAAATCCAAGTACTCCCAGACGATCGTAGAAGCCGAAAGCCTGAAACCAAAATAGAACATACATGGATACAAAATAATGTATCCATGCCTAGGACAACAAGGATTGTTGCCATCTCCGGGGAGAACAATTTCCAGGTCGTTTGGCAACAAGTAGTCGTGACGAATGTTGTCCAGAGTCGCGCGTGTTGCCCTCTTGGGCATGAAGAAAGCTTCACAAACATCAAGGGCATTTCCACCCAAAACTTTGGAATTAGACATGACTACAGAACGAATGCAAGGAATCAAAAGGTTAACAATCAGAAAACAAAAAGATGCAGAAGGAAATAGAACATACACAAAGTTTCTCCTTTTTATAGGAATGGGCAATGAAAAGATCACATTTGGAGACCGTGCAAGGTGTGACAACAGCACAAAATCCCAGAAATCATGCCAAAACGAACAGGCAGATGGAACAACGGAGAGAAAACAATAGAGACAGATAGCTAGCGCACTAACCAAGCCGTAATGTTGCAATCAAAAAGCAAAATTGCCACACAGTTAGTGGATACTTGAACATAGCCACTAAGAGCATCTCCAATGTTAAAAGTTAAAATGGGGGAAAAACTATCCCTCATTTTAACCAAAAGCTAAATTTAGAGGTCCCCTGTTTCTTCACCACTCCAACCACATCCCCTATTTTAACTTTTTCATCATTATTTTAATATATCTGCAACTTTTCTATACCAATTTAATTTCAATTATACTATTCTTAATTTCAACTTAATATAATTATATCAATTTCAATTATATTATTATAATATTATTAAATATATATTATTATTAATTTCAACTTAAATATATGGTTTGTAGAGTCTTTGTAATGAGTGATCAATACTGAGTCAGAATCAACCAGTATGAACTCATAGAATTCACGAGTTGTGAGGACACCAGCTTCCTCAAAATGGGTTATTGGGTCAAAAAATTGTTTAGCTATTTAATGAAGTTCTTTGGAGATGGAAAACAAGATTGGTTCATCAAGGTAATGAAATCAAGGTTTGATTTTGTAACATAAGGATTTGTAGTTTTGTTTGGAATTTTTGGCTTTGTAAAAGAGGTCATTGCATAGCTTGATTCTTCTGCGTTTGATAATGGAGTATAAGGATTTATAAGGGTGAGGGCATAAGAAAGAGGTGATTTGAGCTTGGAAGCAGAAGGCTTCATAGCATATTGGGCTTTGGATTGAGGTTAAGGTGAAGCAGGAGGATTAGAAGAGGATTGAAAGCTCAAAAATGTGTTTAGAAACAAGATTTTGAACATCTTTTTTCAAAAATTTCTTTTGTAGATTTGCAATCAACACGTAGTAAAAATTTTTGATTTATTAAATCATCTTGAAATTTCATAATACATAAAACAAATGGAAGTAATTTTTTTTTACTGTAAAATAATTGGCTTGGGTAGGGTTCCAAATACTAGAATGGTATCGGACTAATTGTATGGATGTAGAATCGGGGAGACACTGCTTTAGAATACCACCATATCCTAAATCGGACACATATGTTTCTACTATTTTGAAGGCTTTGGGATTTGAAATGCCTAGACAAGGAAGACTCTTGACTTGGGCTTTGACTTGACGAACAATTTGAATATGGGCTGACTTCCATGGGCTTGGATTGGTTTTAAGCCTATCAAACAAAGGTTTGAGTAAAACCCTAAGATTTTTATAAAAATCCGCAACATAATTTAAAGAGCCTAAAAAATGTTGTAATTGATTTTTATCTTTGATTTCATCAGGAAATTTGTCTGCAAATTCGATTGACCTAGTGATAGGTATAATTGTACCATGATGAATTTTGTGACCAAGAAAACAAACATTAGTTTGAAATAGATCAATTTTTGTTGGAGAAAGAACTAATCAATTAGTTTTGATAATTTGGAAAAATAGATACAAATGTTTCCAATGATCAGCTAGGGATTCAGAAAAGATGAGTATATCATCGATATACACAATTGTAAAATGGGTGAATGGAGTGAAGATATCATTCATGATATTTTGGAATTCACTCGATGCGTTTTTTAGACCAAAAGGCATTATGGTCCATTCGTAATGACCAAAAGGGACATTAAATGCGGTTTTGTAACGATCTTGAGGATGAATCTGAATTTGCCAGAATCCAGATTTGAGATCAAATTTAAAAAATACTTTGGCTATGTATAATCTATTAATAAGATCTCTTTTGTTAGGAATTGGGTACCTAATCCATTGTAAAGCTTCATTAAGAGGTTTGTAATTAATAACTAAGCAAGGAGTTCCACGTTCTAGCTCAGCAGCTTTACAAACATAGAAAGCAACACAACTCCATGGGGATTTGGAAGCAGTAATTAATTTCTTAGATATTAATCCTTGGATTTCAGTTTTACAATACTCCATCAATTCAGAGTTCAATTGAATTGGTCGAGCTTTGGTAGGGATTTTGGATTCCTGAAAATTTGATTCACATGGTAATTGAACCATATGCTACTTGCGATGCCAAAAGGCATTGGGCAGATCAGAACAAAGTTCTATAATCAATTTTTCTCGAAATTGGCTAATTTGGGTTTGTATTTTAGAATCTTTGAGTTGATTGTCAATACAATGATATTGAATTTCTTCTTTTAAAAATTGTAGATGTTGGATTTTCCTATCGAGAAAGTTAAGAGATAAATTTTTCTTTTTGATAAAATTTAAGTCTGTAACATTGGGCTTGAAAAGGAAGGGGAAGATTAGATCTTCGCCAAGGATTTTCATTTGAATACCATTTTCAGTTACCTAAAAAAGGTAAATTGTAGTTAAAAATGGGGTATCGAGAATTAACTGTTGTCCCATATGTTTAACTAATAGAAAATCTTGTTTGATGCATAATTTGTTGTGACAAATATGAGCATTTGAAAGTTTGTAATTAATTTGTAAGGCTTGTTTATTTGCTATGTATAGTTTCTTTTTAGTTTTCTCAAAGTATTTAGTAAGAATAAGTCCTTCTGAAACACAATTGAGATCTGCACCAGAGTCAACTAAGGCAGTAGTAGTAATGGTATACTCTTTATTTATAACAAGGGAAATAGTAATATACCATTTATGATAAGTAATTTGATGTATCAGATTAAGAAATTGTGGTTGAATTTCTTCAGATACATGATTCGAAAATGAAGGAATATCAAGGGAATGAGATATTTGATTATTGTGATCCTGAAGAGTCACAAGTTCATGCTCAAGTCGAGAATGACTCTGTTTGAGATGAATAATATCTTTCTTCATGATATTAATTTTAGCTTGTACATTCTAAATGGTTACAGGTTGTTGAGGAGTATTCTTGAACCGATCCATAATGTTTTTATGATTATAAAAAGGTTTAAGAATATCAGTTTGCTCTTTTTTAGAGATGGATTGTTTGATATGAGTGAGATACTCATGTTTAAGTTTTGGATCTTCAATATGATCAACAAAATCTAAAAAAAGACTAGCTTCTTTATGCTTTGTTAACATATTGATAGTATTGCAAAAGCAAGCATCATTTTCTTGATGTCGATCTTCTTCATTATTAGAAGAATCAGAGGATGGTTTCATTCGATAAACCCGTAAGTCATAGATGATTCATCCAAATTGGAATCAGAACTATGAGATGATTGACAATTTATTAGCAATTTGGCTAACATATTCTTTATTTCATCGGGGCCTTTTAGCTCTTGAATTTTTGAGGTAATCTACAGTTTTTAGTATAATGACCGGACTTTCAACACTTGAAGCAAATGGGCTTCTTTGTAGAAGGACATGCATTATGGACTTTCTTATAAGATTTGTGAGTACTATGGCATTTGGGCTTATCGTAGAAATTTGTATGGGGCTTATATGGCTTTGGCCATATGGGTGTTTAGTTTTATAGGCACGAGCAGGGTGTGACCTATATTTTTGTCTAGATTTGCTGGAAGGGGCCTTAATGGGCTCAAAACAATACTGCTGATAGAATGATTCAAGTTCTTTATAACTGGATATACTCTGTTTCTTGAGTTGGGCTTTGAGTTTAAGGTCATTGCATAAATTTAATGCAACTTCGTTGATCTTAGCAATAAGATCACCAAATGTAAGTCTGTCAAAAGGAATATCTCCATTATGCTCAGCTTGCAATTGGGTACGAACATTTTTAGCAAATGTAGTAGGGAGGCCAGAAAGAAATTTTCTTTTCCATAAAGGGTTGTTTGTTTTAGATTGATGCATAACACGTTTGAGAAAAACATCCTTGTACCAGTGAAAATCACTGAGCTGGGGACATCTAAGCTTCGTGAGAAGATCTTTAGACTTTTTATTGAATTTGGTATCAGAGCCATAGTATTTGCTGTTTTCTGGGGGGAATAATGGTCAGTGAGTCTAAGGTAGCATTGGTCAGCCATTGATAACGTTGGTCAGCCATTAAATAGTGTTGGTCAACCGTTGGAAACCCTGTGTAAGTCGCATAGGATAGCGCAACCTGAGAGGGTTAGGTGGTCCCATTATGGTGGTCCAGTTACAGTGTTCCTGTCTCACAGTTATCCATGTCAAAACATCAAATACCATGTCTTTGTTTTCAAAGTTTACCCGAGTTTCTAGCTCTAGGCAAAGAAACCCAGATTTACAGAATAGGTTTTAATGTAGAATTCCAGAAATAGAACAGAATTCACAAAAATGGTCAATTCCTGAAGTTCCCTACAAAAACATTTATGAAGTTTCAAAATCCATTTTTCTCAAAAATCTGAAGATCTCATTGATATTGTCGAATAGACAGTACCACTCGATGGATCTTTAGAATCTAAACAATTATTTTCTACCAAAACTCTTCAATTTTTATAAAATCAGCAATACAAATACATCCATATCGGCTTAATCCAAATAGGAATCAAGCCTCTTACAAGATCAGGTCTCGACACGTGTGCACTTATCGCATTACGTGACTGTAGACATAACAAATTTGAGGATTCTCTGTTAGTAATAGCAGAGTCTACTCTGGTGATGGGTTCAGTCTATTTTGATTGTTACCCCAATTTCTCGGTGTCTCTCAATGATCCAAATGTCCTTGAAACAATTACGCTATATTCAGATCTCTATTTTCAATATGTTACCAGGATCTGAACCTTTAGCATTAATCTGTTATGAAGACTCAGTTGAGTCCTAGAGCTTTGCATTAATCTACAAAATCACGTTCCATGCTAACAAAGAAAAAAAACCTAGTGTCATAGTTCCTAGAACGATCCACTGGAATCAAGTTACTCTTCCAGTAACTTGGCAAGTTCAAACCCAGCCTAAAAGACCACTCCCTAGTCGTCTAAGCCAGATCATGACTCTTGAAGATGGAACTGTTGAGTTACAGTTTTTTGAATCAAGATCCACTAGATTACAACCATTAGATTTTCAATCAGGACGTAAATCTGAATCATCTTTCAGAACTGCTCCTACTCAGATCTCTAGAACTCCTACTTCAGTAGTTCTTTCACAATTAGATCTTGCTAATCTAAGAAAAAATCCTTCATACCCTCAAATACCTCAGCATGTTTACGATTTTCAAGATGAAACTCAAACTGAGAAATCTCCTACTCAATCCGAGATGAGTGACCCTTCTCAATTGAACATGATTTCTTCATCTAATTTTATTTTAGACAAAACCTGGATTCATAATGAATTCATGCTTGACAAAAATAAAATTAAAAGACAACAATTTTACAAAAGATATTCTCCTTATCAGAGACAGATACTAGGAGATATGTTTTACAAATTCTGTGAAGACACGCATGTTAATTACCTTTATTAGAATGGTATGAACATACGCTTCTTCCCAGTATCAATGTCTTACAAAATTAATAACATGAAGAAAGATATTATTCATCTCAAACAGAGTCATTCTCGACTTGAGCATGAACATGTGAGCTTTCAGGATCACAATAATCAAATATCTTCTTCCCTTGATATTCCTTCATCTTCAAATCATGTATCTGAAGAAATTCAACCACAATTTCTTAATCTGATACATCAAATTACTTATCATAAATGATATATTATTATTTCCATTGCTATAAATAAGGAGTATACCATTACTACTACTGCCTTAGTTGACTCTGATGCATATCTCAATTGTGTTTCAGAAGGACTTATTCCTACTAAATACTTTGAGAAAATTAAAGAGAAACTATACGCAGTAAATAAACAAGCCTTACAAATTAATTACAAACTTTCAAATGCTCATATTTGTCACAACAAATTATGCATCAAACAAGATTTTTTGTTAGTTAAACATATGGGCAGTTAATTCTCGGTACCCCATTTTTAACTACAATTTACCCTTTTCAGGTAACTGAAAATGGTATTCAAACGAAAATCCTTGGTGAAGATCTAATCTTCCCTTTCCTTTTCAAGCCCAATGTTATAAACTTAAATTTTATCAAAAAGAAAAATTTATCTCTTAACTTTCTCGATATGAAAATCTAACATCTACAATTTTTAAAATAATAAATTCACTATCATCGTATTTATAATCAACTCAAAGATTCTAAAATACAAACCCAAATTAGCCAATTTCGAGAAAAAATTATTATAGAACTTTTTCTGATCTGCCCAATGCCTTTTTGCATCGCAAGCAGCATATGGTTCGATTACCATATGAATCAAATTTTCATAAATCCAAAATCCCTACCAAAGCTCGACCAATTCAAATGAACTTTGAATTGATGGAATATTGTAAAATTGAAATCCAAGGATTAATATCTAAGAAATTAATTACTGCTTCCATATCCAATGATTAATAATTAATTTTTTTATCATTATTTAAATATATCTTCCATTTCTTTATATCATTATTTAGGTAATTACTTTTTTAATTAAACTATTATTTAAATTAGTATTAATAAGTACCATTAATACTTTTATCATTATTTAAATTAGAATTAATAATTACTTTTGTTTAAATTAGTATTAATTTGTTTTTAATTATACTAATAATACTTTTTAATTAAATATTTATCATTATATAAATTAGTATTAATAATTAATTTTTTAAATATACTATTATTTAGATACTTTTGTTTCTAGTTTTGATTTTTTTTTAATTTAGAAAATTAAATATTGAGAATATTTTATTATTATATGAGATATAGGGGATGGTTAACTTCCCCATAAATTTAGGAAGTTGGAGGTGGAGCTATTATAGGGGATTGTTTAGGGGGATGATTGGAGGGAGGATTTTCTCTATGAAACCCCTAAAAGATGATTGGAGATGCTCTATCTAAGGGTGAGTAGTTGGTGATACATCAAAATAGACTGATCATCACGCCCGTACACGTGGCTTAAAAACCCATCCCGAGAATACAATGGTCGATCTATTTTGCCAGCTCATAAAGCCCAGGAAAAATGATGCCAACTATAGAGCCCCATACTAGGCCTACCACTAAGGAGACGTAAATAGGGCCCAAATCCAGGCTCGGACAAACCAGAGCCCGAGTCCAGGCCCGATACGCGTTCTCTCATAAACAAGAAAAACGTTGCACCAAGAAAGAGCCGTGGAAGGACTTACGCATTCACGAACGCATCTCCATTAAGGATGAGACTGTTACAAGAAACATCTCATTCCGTTGCAGTTCACATGTTTAAGTCACCCTGAGAATTAACCACGACCATTATAAAAGGTAAAGAGAACATTCGACAAAGGTATGCAACTTTAACTGAGTTTTTTCTAGATTTACATCCTTCTTCCAACAAAGTTTTTGACTTAAGCATCGGAGTGCCTTCGGCCACAAAAAATGTGGTCATTGGGAGTCTAATAGTTGTTTTGTTGGTCAAACTCATAGGTGGACGATTTTTTAATGCATCAAATGGAATGCACAATTTTCACAATGCCTGTATTCAATTTCCACATTGGACCTGCACAAAGGACATACATTATTAAGAGGAACATGATGATAGTAAGTTTTTGATCAATTTCCAAAAAAAGAATAGTACTCGTCCAAATTAATTTTGAAAATTGAGTAGATTGAATTTAACTATTTAGGGAATATCCATTCAAAAAAAGAAAAAAAAAATCATTGATTACAAAATGGGGCACTGGGCTATAAGGACAAAAAAATTATATAAAAAAAAAAATTTTGCGGTTTCGTTATGATATTAAGGACCCTACGTACAAATGAGTACATGACATGGCTAAACTGATTGTTAATTTGTTGGAGCAGACATTTTGAAGAATTGTGTGGATCGACCCTAGAATACATGTCAAAAAGTGATATGGTTACGCATGAAGTATGTTTTCCATGAATTGGTTTAAGATGAAATTACGAGGAATTGTGATACAAAGTCGTGTTTCTTGAGATGCACAAAATGTAATGGCAGTGTGGACCTAAATTCACATTGCAAGCAGTGTTTTGAATTTACCGAATTGAATTGAAACTTTAACCACCCATATGTTAAAGAATTGGGTTGGGTTTAGGTTTAGGTTTAGGCAAGGATTGTGATTTCATTTTTCGAGTTAATTTCAGTTTCCGGATTTTAAGAAATATTTCGGTGTGTAAAGAAAAAACGTATGAATTTCGAGGATACATGGGATATATAATGAATTTCGAGGGTATATTAAATATGTGAAAAAATAATATGCACGTAAATAAATGTATTAAACACATTAAATGAAACCAAAATACTTATAATTAGAAAATCAAGGGGTAGTTTAAAAAATGAATATACAAGTAGAAGAAGGGATAATTAGGAAATTAGGTGGTGGTTTCAAAAATCAATAAAAAATTTAGAATAAATGATAATTAGAAGAAAAAACTCGAAATTTACAAAACAAATCCTGAAATTTTTCGAAAAATCCTCAAAAAGGTGTAAATTTTATTAGTTGTTTTTTGTATTTTTACGAAAAAAATAAATTTACAAAAAACGAACCCGAAATTTACAAAAATAAAACCTCAAAATTTACGAGAAAACCTCAAAAAATTTCAAAAAAACCCTTGAGAAAATGTAATTTTTTCTTTCACCTTTTTCTTTTAGGGGGAGATATTCAATTCAGGATTTGAATAGACTCTGAAAGATTTTAAATCTCGTGGATTTTAAAAGGTTTCAAAGGATTTTACAAAATCCACTGGATTTTGATGGATTTTAAATGATTGGATTTTATAGATTTTATAAAGGTTTGTTATGGATTTCTATGAATTCTTATAAATCCAATGGATTATTATAAATATGTTATTAGTCATAGGAAGCAATGAAAGAACATTACCTACATTATTATCCATGCCAACACAAATCATAAAACATCTCTCAAAACATCAATTAAAAATTTGTTTGTATGCTACGAAAATTTTACTTCAAATTAAAAGAAAATCTTACTTCATAAAACATTCATCTTCTTCTTCGACTTCTCCATCAATCACCACCGCCACCTTTCACCTTCATCTTCTTATTCTTCTTCTCTTCCCCCTCACATCTTCTTCTTCTTTCTTTGTTTTTTTTTTTTTTTTTTTTTATTCTTCTTCTTCTCCTCCTCCACTTATTTTTGCTCTGTTTTTTTGTTTTTCTCCTATCTTTTTTTTGTTCTTCTTTTTTTGCACTCGCGAAGGTTCTGGCAAGTGAGAAACCTCCACTCGCAAGAACCTCCGCAAGGGCGAAGGAGAAAAAAACATGGGAGAAGAAGAAGATAGGAGAAAAAAAAATAGAAGAAGAAAACAGAAAGAGAATAAGAAGAAATCATAAAGGAAAAAAGAGAATAACAAAAAACAAAGATGAAGAGAAGAGAGGACAAAAAGAAGAGAAAATGAGGAAAAAATGAGAAGAAGAATAATAATAACAAAAACTAAAAACATAAACAAATGAGAAGAGGAAGTGTGGGTTGTGGTGCAGCCAGCGGTGGTAGGACGCGGTAGTGAGTCCGAAAGTTGTGGGGGGATGTGGTGCTGCTTTTATGAATAAAAAAAGAAGGTGGAGAAGGGAATATAGTGGTGTCCTTCAGCGGATCCCCAAAAAAGTGGGGTAGTGGTGCCCTTCAACAAAAATGGTGGTGTTATTTAACAATGGCCAATAAAAATTTGTTGAAATATGAGGGGGAGTGTTGGATTTGGAATGACTTTTGTTATATATATTTTTCAGTCACAAATCCTTTAAAATTCACAACTTTAACAAATCCATTAAAATCAACTACTTTTTTAATACCCTTGATTTTGGTGGACTTTTGAAAAACATGAATTGAATACTCATAATTTTGATGAATTTTAAAACAATAATTTAAAATCCATATTTGAATACCCATAGATTTACATGTATTATTATAAATCATTAATTGAATACCTCTGAATTTTAATAAATTTTAAAATCCTTCGCAATCTATTAAAATCCGTAATTTGAATACCACCCCTTAGTAATTAAAAAAAATGATTTTCGACAAAATTTTGTATAATTTCGCAACAAAATAGAATCCGTGGGTTTAGGTTAGGCAGAAGGAGAAGGAACGGTTTTTTAAGACTGCAGAGCCCCTACATTTTCACTGTTGAAGCCAAATAATGGACAAGAAAGAAGAAGAAGAAGAAGAAGAAACAGTGGAGGACGAAATTGTGTGCATAGACGAATCCTTCTTCATCAACGACGAGTATAATTTTTATTCCTTCTTCTCTCTGTACATCCATCCCCATCCATCGTTTTTTTCTTCTGGAACTAACTGTGATCATTCAACTAATCCTTTCCCTTGTTTGGTTCGCTTATTTTACAGCTATCAACTGACTACATTTACGTTTGGTTCTCAAGTTCTTAATCTTCTCTGTCTCCAATCAGCCTCAAGTAAGTTCTTTTCCAATCATTTTTAGTACAAATAAAAAAACCCCATTTTAGTTCTTAGTAAATTAAGCTCTGGGTTGGATTGATTATGCTCATTAAGGGCTTGTAAAGATTGAGTTTCGAGTTTATCAGAAATTTTTATTGATAAATCCTAAACCATTAACACTCACGACTCTAAATTTCCACTAATCTGACAAGTTATAACTAGTTTTCACCTTAGTGGGGATTATGAAAAATTGTAAAAAGAATTGTATTAAGATGAACTTCATTTTTGTACGAATTGGGGTTAATTTTGTTTGTTGAGAACGATACAAGTGTTGTACTTTCCCCTTTATAATTGAACTTCTCTTGATTGTATAGTAGCTGTTACAACCATCTTCTCGTCCACTCTTCTTAGCACTACGGTCAACCATCTATAGGATCATTATTTTCGGTCACTGTGGCAACTACATTATAACCAAATTCCATGTTGGAAACCATTGTTGTCATTGACTCACCGTACTGTGATTGTATCATTTTCATTAAAAACAATTGAATAAATAAGTTAAACTTGTTTTCCTCTAATGCAAGTCTTACTATCTGTACCTCACCATTCTTTCCGCGTATTTTACAAATCTTTTGAGTATGCGTTTCTGGGTATCATCCAAATGATAGTTAAGAAATTGACCATCTCTTTGGCAGCTGACTATGATCTTACGGGGCAGTTGGTGTGGCCTGGTGCTATTCTAATGAATAATTATCTTTCAACCAACTCTGACATTCTGCAAGGGTGTTCTGTTATTGAATTAGGCTCAGGTGTTGGTAAGTAACCGCAATATGCAAATACTTTCTTAATGAATTAGACATAGGTTTCTGTTTAGTTATTTATTTACTTTTCAGGTTGTTATTGCCATGGGGTTAGTGGGGTTAGATCACTTGTTACAACCTTTTCATTCTAATTAGCTTCCACTCTTTTGTATGGAAATCTATATTTTACCTATCATTTCCTGAATTCAAGATAAGGAAGGATGAGAGAGAACTTGAAGAGAGGTGGAATCCTCAAGAGAGAGGGCCTTTTTCTCCTCTGCTAGTGACTGTTTGCCAGTTGCCACTACAAGATCAACTGTTAAGGTAACTTGGATGAATTGCACTAGATAGGATTGAGTAAACCTCACCTATGTATTTTAGTGTAATAAATGTGATTGGCGTCTTAATTGAACATACCAGTGATTTCATAACGGATGATTGGAGATGTCAATATCCCAATCAAAGGATATAGAGGCTAATCTATTTTCTGCTCTATTAGTCTATCTGATTACATGAGAGAATCCGAGGTTTGCAAATAGAGAAGATGCCTTTCATTCTGTCAACAAGATCATCTTCCTGCGAGGATTTTCCCACTAATTCATGAAGTTGGATCTGATATCTGGCTGATCCAACAATGAAGAAGGGTATGGAAAAGGCTGTCTCCTTTAGAATATAGAGAACCATAAACATAAAAGAGGGAAGTACTTTACACATTAGGTTCTGTCTTAAGAGATGGACTTATATGTGTGTCAATATCTCATATGTGCACAAGGTGTCTGACAGAATAACTTTGGTACGCCAAAACCCTTATGCGCATTGTATTTTAGGTGTGTTTAAGTAGAGATCTTCTTAGGCTATGTTTGATTTCAAGGAAAATTTTCCATGGGAAATTTTCAAAAAGGAAAGAAGAAATAGGAGAGGAATTGGGAAATTTTTCTTACAGAAATGTTTTATTGGCCCTGCTTGTTAGTCTTATTTGAAACTCAATCCTTGATGGTGATGCTTATGGTTATTAGGTGTTACTGGCCTTCTCTGCAGCAGATTCTGCCACGATGTTTTATTAACAGACCATAACGAAGAAGTTCTCAAGGTAAGATTAAAGTTCAAATAAGAATTTGTTTTGAGCTGTTTTATGTTCTGTATCTGATTTATTTACATTCCACTATCTATCTATGAGCCACTCAGATATTGAAGAAAAATATAGAGCTAAATGCAAATTCAGAAAGCTCTAGTAATTATGCTGGTATGAGAACTTGACTTTGTAATAGTTTGTTGAGTAGTATGTTCTCTGAGGCACGTTATGTTTGTAGAGTTAGCAGCTGAGAAACTTGAATGGGGAAATGCTGATCAAGTCAACCAGATCTCACAAAGATATTCAAAGGGGTTTGATCTGGTTCTTGGAGCAGATATATATATCCTTTCTGAATGTTTGATTAAACTTCCTTTTCTGTGAGACTGACGTATTGACATTTTCCTTTTCCCCCAAAAATAAAAAAGAATTTCTTTAACACATTCAACGCTTTCAGCAGTCTAGCATTCCTCCACTTTTTGAGACTGTTGAACAACTTCTCCGCCTCAGTGGATTGAGAAGCTCCAAGTTCATACTAGCTTACGTTTCTCGAGCTAAAGTGTAAGTATTTGATGATTTATTGAATGATTCGACCATTTATTTATAAACAGTGCTTCCAAATACTTCCAGTAAGTATTTCTAGAAAGCTTCAGTACGATGCTATTAAAATATTTACATGCATACTTTGTTTTCAGAAAGATTGAAATTCACCTTATGAGTCATATTCTCAATGACGTATTTTTTGTGTCATCGCTGGTTTTGGTTTTTTGCTTTGTTGTGAAATGGGGTTGGACCCTGAAATGACGCTTGAATAAAGTTGTGCCTTGAACTACATTCAAGCTTTGGCGAGTTCACTCTAAAGAGGGTAGCTCATTGCTGGATCCCCATCACATTTTGGTACAAGTGACAATCCAAAAGATGAGGTTGCTGCTGTGGGGCCTTTCCCAGAAGGCACTGGCTCCTTGAGTTTATCTCTCCATGATCGTGTTTCTCATTGTTGTTCTTTGCATGCAGCATGGACGTGATGGTAAAAAATGAGGCTGCCCTACGTGGAATGAAAGTCAATGAAGTACCTGGGACTCGCACAGTGGTCAGAAATCTGGAAGGAGTCATCTTTGAGATCACCCTTGGCTAGAAACATGCAAAATCCGTGTTTCGTTTTGCAGACACTGTTTCTGTTGTCAAGCTAAGATTTCTTGGATTAAATCACTTGACAGCTAACCAGAGCCAAGAGTTTATCTTGTTGCTGGCAGTATCGATGATGGCACATTTCTAAAGTTGTCATTGGATTTGTTTTCGGCAAATTTTTACAATCCATTTGATTATCATGTACAATTTGTTAGATATTGATTTCTTGTAGTCTTCTCATTTGACAAAGATGCTGTTGAATGTACCATCTTAAGCTTAGCAGAGATCCTAAACTTTTTTTTGGAAAGCAAGGGATCCTAAACTTTAGTTACATGCTTTTACAGTTTTACCTAAAGTATTGCCTGCGAGTGCTCAAGTAACAGGGATTCTTTTTATTTTGGAGCGAGAGCATCCATTTTGAGATTGACGAAAATGGGAGGCAAGAAGGGTGTAACAGGAAACTGCAACTCTTAGAAAATTTTCCTGTTTTCTAAGTTTTTATCAAATTTCAGAAAGAATTTGCGACATTTGAAAAGGGTTTTTTTAAACCGACTTTTTTTTTTCTAAATTCTATTTTTACTAGAATTCTACTCTTCTACCACACAAAAAGTAAATCTATGTAAAAGTGCAAAAGTATTTCTGTAAAATAAAATTCTAATTTCAATTATCTCATAATTTTGGATTATTCCAAATACCTGGCTAATTTTTCTAGAACAAAGCTACTTCTCTGTCTTTCCTATCTTCCTCTTTATCCAACCTTCATTTTCCAACCCTCAATCCCGACAGGTAAGGTATATTTTATCTTCCAACTTTTCCACTATTCTTCTTGTATATATGTTTTTTATTTTGTCACTTGTTTAGCCTAGCATACAATTTTCTTACTAGCGAGTAAGTCTAGTCAGTTATGTTGGCTAGTTTTTATTTATTTATTTATTTTTCTTACCTTTTTTTTAAAACACTATTACAAACACTGTCTATACAAGGAGTAGAAGTGTAAAAACCCAAAAAAATCAATATATATATGTGCTAGCAGACATGGCTGACTAGAATTGTTGCTTACTAGCATCAGGTCTTGAACATGCGAACTATTCAAGTGGGCAACGACCAGCTAAGTTCCGCTGCCGTTCTTGCTTCTCTCATTGATTCCAACGTCATTACTGTCGAAGGGATTGTACCCACACTCCCTGGTGGGATGAGAAACAGGTACAAGATTCCGTATCAAATTCATGTGTTTTCGAAATTCCAAGACTTTAATCGTGTTAAGGAGACTATTTTCCAACAGTGGGATGGTTTTGATTTCGACTTGGGATGCTTCGTTTTCGCTCTCCTAGTCTATGATTGCCAACGAGAGGAAGTCTAAAGAGGAACCGGCTTTTGAGTATTGATGAAGTGTTTAAGTTGGTTGGTTTTTTTTTTTTTTTTTTTTTTAAATTGGGATGGTGACCCATTTTATTCATTTAAAAATCAACGCCCGAAGGCTACATGACTGACCCTATAGGGTTAACTAAAAGGCCGAAACAAAATCTCATAAAAGATAGGATTCACCAAAACAAACCTAGACAAAGAACTCAGTCTTTGTACCTATTGTTTGCTTTCCTAGTTCTATTGGATTTTCGGGGATAACTGCTGATAACTTTGGTGTAACGCCTCATCTTTTCGTCTGACATAGCTCCTAAATCCAAATCACTTTTTGCTGCCTGTGGACCTAGCTCAGATTCCGAGTTGACTTCATCACTATCCTCGCTATTCATTTCGAGTGTATCGATTTTCGGCAGACGAAGTTGCCCATTTTCTTTGAGGAGAGATATAGCCTTATTCAAGTTGTCGCTGATTCGTTGATAATCCGGGGAATTTTTGATACCGTATTTGTCAAAACGTCTCTTGAACCCGATCACAGCCTGAAGATCATCATTGTTCTCTGGGGTGAGACAGAGCGCTGCCATGGAGCCAGGAGCCGGGTTGAGGCAAGCCGCATCCTCGGCCTTGGTGCGGGGCGAGGCCATGGCCTCTGTCTTGGTGAGGGAAACGAGGGAAACGAGGCTTCTCCTGTGGAGCCCTGGAAGAGTGTTATCAAGTCGGAGTTGTTTTCGCATCAGAAAGAAGGGTTGGGGTGGTTGATTCAGAGGAAGAATTCGACAGACTTGCACCCATTTTGGGACGAGAATTGCAAAGGCAAAGTTCCTTGTAACTTGTTATTAATGTTGGTTTGTGTTTGACTATATAATTTGTGTTGATGAACATTGTATGTTTCTTCCTTGGTTTTTTGGTATGTATTATGGCCCCTTTTATTGATAATTGATAAATGTACCTCTCATGGATAATTTTACGAGCAAAACTTAGCGATGTCAATGTATGACAAATTTCGAGGCAGACCAATGTCCCAAGCCTTTGCAAGGTGGGATCTTTGCTGATGATAAGGGTTGGGTAAGACCCTAACCTTGCTATCTTTCATTGCTACTAATACATGAGGAAGCAGCAATCTTGGTGGCCAGGAAGAGGGTGAAGCTTCATCTGCTAAAAGTACGCGTGGAAAGAAGTCCAAGGGGAAACAACAAGGTCAAAGAAAGAGACACAAACTAAACGATAGTAGAAGCAAAGAGAAAGAAGAATTAGGCCCCAAAACTACATTAGAGGTTTGCTCCCCAGCTGTATTTTCATCATGGATAGCACAGCTAAGTGAGCATACTATACCTGGTAGTTTCGAGGTGTACATGTAGTTTGGAGCGGATCCCACCACCAATGCTGAAGAGCTACAAAAATATGACAGCATGTGATATAGTTCTCTTGCTGTAAGACTAACCTGTGAAGATGATAGAATTGTTTTGAGTTATTTTAGATGAGGTCCATTTGATTAAGAATGCAGAAGCGCGGCAAAGCAAAGCTGTTATTGTTCTCAAAATTAAGAGGAGATGATCTGTTACGGGTACTCCTATCCAGAATGGCTCCATGCAGCTGTTTTCACTCATGGCTTTTCTGAAGTTTGAATCGTTTTCAACAAAGCACTATTGGTTAAGCCTCATCCAATGCCCACTTACTCAAGGAGATAACAATGGGCTCTCAATTTGTTTCTCTATTTTCTTGTGAATAATAGGTCTCTTCTTTGCTTAATTCAAGTATGAAAATTCAGCTTTACTTTTCGATTTTTTCTTTGTGAGTCCCTTAATTATACCATATGAACTGAAGCTCAAAATGAGTAAACATCCAAGATTGCCACTTTCTTAGGTCTTGGGTGCATTTGTGGAAGATTGCTGAAAGTTTACAGAATGAGGTCTAGACTCATTGGCTGCGGGTTCCTTACACCAGGCAACACTAGAGTCTTCCTTCCAAGCTTGTTTTAAACAAAGATGTATCATAAGTTCCACCAAGATAATATAACAATACTGCTATCATCCAGAACACATGTGGATGACTTAACCCTTATCTTTTAGAGTTGTGTATTTGTGTCAACTACACTAAAAAGGGGGACCTAGATAGCATACAAAAAATCCACCAAGTGAAGCTCAATTTGGATTCCCTCAATTGAAGCTCAGCGAAGACATTGATCTTTGGAGTATAGCTGTCACGACTTTTAGTGACCTCAACTTGGATGACGTGTATTCATCATGCCACGATGCACTAGCCATGTTGTAAGCTGGTCTCAATGTGTCATGCTATCAAAGACTAGCCTATGCGTGATACGGAACTTGACTGCCTCGCTTGACAGTCCTATACTTAGGCTAGCCGATGCTATCGCCTTGACCACCTAGTGCCATTAACACCTAACTCCTCGACCGCCTCATTTCCTCATGTGGTTGTTTTAGTTATCTTCTTCTTAAGTCTTTTATTTTTATTTGTTTCTTCCCGTGTTTAAGATCTTTTAGCAGAACTCCCTCCTTCCAGACACCACACACTTTCACTTCTTGATGAGCAATAAGACATTGTGGGCACAAGACTGAAAAAAAGGAGGCCATGATTTGCTCGAGGATGTCAAGGCCTGGGGGAGTAATGGTTAGAAGTTTGGCATACATTATATTGAGATAAACTCATTTGGTTACTAGACTTGTGACCTGATGTGAGTTATGAATCTATGGTATATATGTGTGATCATAGTTATCGAAACTTTTATCGTATCGTATATCGGAAAAATAAATTTAAGATACATGTATCGTAACATATCATGTCTCGTAAGATACGATGCAATATATATATATAAGCATATAAAAGATATAAGTAAGACTTATACAAGCAAGAATCTCCCAAAAACGCTTTCATTGATATATTGCTTGTGTTACACATATTAACAACTATTGGTTATCGTCCATCCATCCATTTATGTGACTAACACTACATCCTTCCATCGTCTTATATAGATATATTGTAAGATAGATGTACTATATCAATGAGTCTTAGATACGATACATATCGTGTATCATATTGTATTTATCGTAAGATATTAATAACTATGTTTGTGATACCAACTTCCTATAATGAGGGAAATCTCTTGATCTTCAAACTATACCCCAAATCAAATCTGAACTAGCATTTTCCATTTGATCTATAACCACCTTTTAGTGTGTGATACTTTGATCTGCTCCCACCCTACGGAATTCATTCAGCTACAATTTATTTTCTCAATGATGTTCCCAATTCCCTGAGATCAAAAACCACCTATCAAGTTTCGAAGTTTTATGTTGTAGTCTATGTGAACTTAGAAGGATATCCATTCGACTATTCTATTGAACTGATTTTGGAAAGTTGATTGTAGTTGGGCAGTTATTGTTATTCTAGGAATTCATGGCTATTCAATTATATAAATCTCTTTACATCTCGAAAGTATTTGGGAAAGTTTATCCTTTTTTTTTTGAAAGGCAAACAGGGTTTTTATAGGATCTCAGAATCCATAAAGATGCCGCAAGCTGGGTTTGAACCCATGACCTAGTGGTACCATCCGCCAAGTTCTAACCGTTGAATTGTCATGTCATTGGCTGGGAAAGTTTATCTTTGCCTTGGAGTAGTATGCAAAACGCAAAAACAAATAAGATAAACCGGCCACATGAAGTAGGTCAAAAGAGAAATGTCAACGCACATATAGGCTGTTGCTGATGACCAAATCCTGATCAGTAAATAAGTTAAAAACTTCAGAGGAGAAAAGTGGAATTTCCACCTTCATCAATATAAAAGCCAACGAATGAAGCATCTTGAGCAAAGATGTCGATAATTTATTGATCCAACATTATCCATACTTGCTGACCGCTCCATCCCTTTCTCCCATTAGGTGTGCCGTGTGACCCTTTTTTTGTGTTGCTGCTTCTAGTTCCTTGGGCATCTTAATGACCAGCTCTTTCTCCATGAGAAGCTTTGGCATTGGTCTGTCATTCATGCACATGATATTGATGCCCGAAGATATGGCTTCCACGACACAACTTTGATCTTATACCAGAATTCTCTCTCTCTGGGTGTGCTACAAATAATCAGCATTCAGCAACATCTTGGAAACACCTACATTTCACCAGCACCTCTTTGTGGCCACTCCCTTCCATTTATTTTCTCAGTCCAGACTCCAGAGACGGATCCATGAGATTATGCAGACTAGTGATACTTGACCCCTGATGACTATAAAAATTGATTAGATGAGGCAAGGTACCAATGCTACAGTGTTATCTGGGAATGGTCTACAACATTTAGATTTGCTATGGTTGATATTCCTCTGGTCTCAATTTTTTCCACTACTTGGGGATTCATAGCAATCAAATTGATAGATGTTCCCTATGGGGAAAACATGCCAAAACGAGTTGTACCGTGAGAAATCTTTACATCAGAGAAAAGATGCTTGGTAACCTCTTTTGTCTTCCCTTTAATTATACCTCCAGATACTGGTAAGTAAGAACATGTATATAAAGAATTGGAACCTCCAAAAGGTATGTCAAAAGGTTCATGATTAAAGAATGGAGCATCCCGGCCGTTGAATTTCTTAATGTTGGATTGCTCAAAATGAGTTGACAGTCGGACACAAATTTTTTATTATGTTTTTGTTTTCTTTAAATAGTTCAAATCTAAATGCTTTACGGTGAGTTGAATAGATGCTTGAGACATTATTTATTCCATTTAGATGCTTGAGTCATTATTTATTCCATTCAGAACAGAATGGATTTCATCTCATTCCTACAGACAGATATTTTGTTGAAGCCAAGTGAAAGCTTCTTTTGCAAAGATTGATTACAATAAGGTTGTAGCTTCTTGATTATGTTCGTCACCTCGATGGTACTGAAAGTTTGTCATCTTAAGATTAACAATGGCCTGGGAGTTCGGTGTATGCATTATCATTGAATTCCTAGGAAGTTCCTTATTGAGTAAATCTCGTTAGCTTTTATGGTCTTCAATTTCAATTGTTAGCAACTTACTCCCATCAGTCAAATTGTATATTTTATGAGAAAATTCAATAAAATAATTTTTGAATCTTGAATTGCAGTTATTTACTTTTTTTTGTTAGACTTATGTGGTACACCAGATCCAAATTACTAATTTTCATCATCTGTTTCTATATTTTATTGCAGATCTTAATTGGAACCATTTTTGTGAAGAATAAAAGACGGCTACCACCTAAAACTATAGAAACTTGTTTCGTGGAGCGCTCTGCTGAGGAACGTGAAAAGTATGAGAAAATGCAAGTAGAAGTCAAAACTGTGCTCCAGAATTGCATCCACGAAGATAGAGTAAAGTGACAATATCTAAATGCGCTTAGTATTATCCTGAGCTTTGCCAAATTTATGATGATGTGAACTTGTGTCCGTCGGATGTCTTGTCATTATTACCAGCTGACAAAATCGAAGGTAATGAAATTGAAAAAGTCTAACTGTCGAGGGAATTGGCGAGGAAAACAGCGAGGGAGGGGAGGGACCGTCCATCCCCCCGAGATGTGTGCCTTCATTTTTCTTGCACGCATCCCGAAGGGGATGGACGCCCCCTCCCTCGCTGTTTTCCTCGCCAATTCCCTCAACAGTTAGCTTTACTCAATGAAATTACATTCCACTTGTTTTAAGATTATTACAGATGCCAATGGCATGATAGCTCAACTTTAATCGTTGGCTTTTATATTGATGAAGGTGGAAATTCCACTTTTCTCCTCTTAAGTTTTTAACTTATTTATTGATCAGGATTTGGTCATCAGCAACAGCCTATATGTGCGTTGACATTTCTGTTTTGACCTACTTCATGTGGCCGGTTTATCTTATTTGTTTTTGCGTTTTGCATACTACTCCAAGGCAAAGATAAACTTTCCCAGCCAATGGCATGACAGCTCAACGGTTAGAGCTTGGCGGATGGTACCACTAGGTCATGGGTTCAAACCCAACTTGCGGCATCTTTATAGGTTCTGGAATCCTATAAAAACCCTGCTTGCCTTCCAAAAAATAAAAATATATATCATCACAGTCCCAATACATTTTATGTTAATTAGGGCCCTTGATATCATGTGATTTATGATTATTGGTTGGTTTTCTCAGTGCTGCATTGCCTATTCCAAAAGTATTTCCTCTAATCAACTCCATCAAGGGAAAGCTCTTTACTACTGAGTATTATCTTATGATCGTCTACATCCTACGTTTTCCTTATTCCTTCATCTGGCTTTTGTCAAATGACTCTAAAATTAAATCGATTACGGGTAACGTAGGAAATATCTCTACCTTCCGATGTCGTGGAATTACCACTGGCAGATCTCAATGTACGTCCATTTGTGATGAAAACAATCAGTCCACAAAATTTACTACATTCATGCATAGCTTCCAAATTCTTGCTGGTAGAGTTAGTTTGTGGTCTGTAGATAACACACATAAGGTTACAACCATTCAAGTAGTCAGAAATATTTTTAAGCACCCTCCACCAGTATTTGGCAATGCATACTCTGGTTCATTGATTAGGATGACTATAATAATTTCAAAACAGTCACTCTGGTATTCCAACTTTATTGATGTTTTTACTATTTACAAGAATTGGTTTTTGTATTACTCTTTCACTCCAAATTTCTTGATCTTCGCACTTTCTATTGTCTTTCCATTCTGATAAATCAGGTTTCTAAAACTGAACAAACATCTTATCATCTTTTCTTTCTTTACATAGTTTCCATTTATTTAGCAGTTGCCTTCTGAAATTTCTGCAGATGTAAAGAATAACCCTGATTCTAGATAGCCAGGCCGACAGCGCCAGGCCCGCGCCAGACCGGCCCATCACCATCCATCATCCTAGAGATGGACCCATTTTCAGCATCTCTAGGATGATGGATGGTGATGGGCCGGCCTGGCACGGGCTTGGCGTTGTCGGTCTGGCTCTCTAGCAAGGCTCAAAGAACAACCCAGAGCTACTGAAAATATTAGTTACTGTACTGCAAGACTCAGAGGAGTTTGACTGCCCAATTTGCATCTGTCTACCAACTAATGTCATCATCACATGTTGTGCCCACATCTTTTGCCGGCCTTGCATATAAAAGCCCTCAAACATCTGAATGCCAACTGTCCTCTCTGCTTCCACCCCCTCTCTGAGTCCGATATATTTTCAGCACCACCAGAAGCGTCTGATAGCAACAATACTGGGGTTCCTACTGAAATTACTCACTACTTCCCGGAATGAAAATCCTTCCATAAAGTCTCTAGTATTTTCACGGTTCACAAAATGTTGAGTTTCCTTGAAGAGCCGTTGAAGATTGCTGGTTTTAGATTCATGTGTTTGGATGGTTCGCTGAGTGCAAAGAAAAGAGCTCAAATTATTGAAGAATTTGGACAGGTTCACATGCACCTACAATGTTACTGACAAGCTTGAAGGCTTCAGGAGTCAAATCTTGTTCTCTTTGACCTTGACCTTAATTTGCAAAGGGAACACACGTGAGCCAAAGACCATTGTTGTAGCGATCGTTGGCACTCCGATGCTAAAGTCAAACAAGGCTTGAGAAAGACTTAAAGCTGTCAATTGGGTTCTATAGCGTACCTTTGCTCATCAACCTTGTGTCATATTTATAATGTGAGAGTCATTGTTCGGCTATGCCTTTGGTGACGTAGTTTAGGAAAATATATTTTGCTGGAGATCATTTCCTTGTTAAGAATCATTCATGTAGGAGAGTTTCTCTACACGACCTGTGTTCCTAAATCTGCGGGAAAAACTTCCATTTTAGAGTGTTGTCCATGCAAGGGAGTTTCCTTGCATGGCTTATACTCCGGTATTTGTTTCCTAGTTTAAACCAATTTATTGCTAGTATGTCCATCTTAGGTCGATCCCCCAGATACTTGCCTGATTAAGCCTTACGGGTATTGGGTTTGACCATGTGACGTGTGGGCTTAGTAGGGCTGCAATTTGGGTCCAACCTTCTGAATTCTGCCAAAATGGGCTTAGTGTTGTCTGGGCTGTGCCAGATTGAGTAGGCAATCAGGGCTGCTTTGCTCTGCTAACGAGTTTATCATGACACATGTACGACTCAGATTAAATGACAATTTGGTATATCATCAGTTGTCCCCCCCCCCCCCCCCGAGTTAGTGGGCCATCATGTCGGTCTACTAAGTCTTTTCAACAAGAATTGTACAGTCACGATGATTGAGACTAAAACGACATCTCGAGCGGCGCACATCATTAAATGAGTATATGACTGCTCAAAAAAGGAGTGCAAATCCCTGACTCTACCAATGGTAGCCTAGTTGGATAGTTAAGGCTGTGGTGGTTTAACCCCCACATCTTGGGTTTTATACCCATCGACGGCATGCTTGCCTTTCAAAAAAAAAATCTCTGGCTTTATATAAATTGTCATCTTTGCAGAAGGGAGTTTCTTTACTTCTGTAGTTTTTCTGCAACTCCTTTTTGCTTTTGTTTCTGCGTTCTTGCTTTTAGTTTCGTAAGCGCATTCAAAAGTGCATACTTTCTTTCATGGCGGACAATGTTGAACTCACTCCCGAACATGAGTTGCCTTATACTTGCCTCAAAATTTTCCAAGACAAGAAGGCCAGTGAATCTGATTTGGTTAAACTCCAGGATCAATATTGGATTTCTGAAGACTTGGAACTTACCCCCGTGGGCTCTGAACGAAACCCGTTAATTCCTCCGCAAGGGTTCATCGCCTTGCATAAAGGCATGTTTCAAGCTGACCTGCGTTTTCCAGTTCCGAAAGATATTTGGCACTTCCTGGCGTATCATCACATTCCTCCCGCTCAGATGGTACCGAACAGGTTCATGACTTTGATTGCTATCTTTATCAGGGCGAAGGATGTTGGCCTTCGGTTAACCCCACTGGTGGTCTATCTGCTGACTTCCCCTCGGCTGAATGCTCACGGGGTCTGTCATCTAAGCATGCCGGCTTGCTTGGGTCCACTTTTGGACGACTTCAAGTCCTGGCAAAAATATTGTTTTCTAGCTTCTTCGGGCTCTTCGTACTTTAAGGTGGAGGGGTGTCTGCATGTCAGATACTTTCAATTTGATCGTAGTAAGCATAATGTTCTCCTCCCATTTTCTTGTCCAATCACGGTGGATATTGAATTATTGTTTTATTATTCTTTGTAGGGAAATTTGTGGCTCCAACTCTCAATAAGGAGTCGATAAAGAAAAAGTTTGATGAACTTTATTCTATGACCATCGAAGAGGTTATGGTTTCGAGCAACATCGTGTGAAGCGGGTTGTTCGAGAACTTTCATGTATCTCCTACTCTGTTCATGTCGTTGCCGAAAGAGGCTGGCAGTAGTCGTTCAAAGAAGAAAAAGCTGACAATACCTAGCCCTACGAGGCAAGCTGAGTTAGAGGCAGCCTTGCCACCCATTAATCAACCCAAGAAGAAGTGAGCCGGTTGCAAGATTGCTTCCTCCTCATCCGTTGATTTCACTGGAAAAGGAGGTGACCATCACGGAGCCTGGACTTACCCAGTCTGCCCAAGAGATGGTTCTGGGAGAACAGGGTACCGTGCTTGAGCCTTCTGCCCTAGCCACTGACCTAGAAGGGGATCGCTCGGAATTGGCGGGCCTTGGTGATGTCTTCGCATCTCGCCGGGTTCTCGAATATGGATCCTGCCAACGAATCTACTGATGCTCCCTAGTCTGCTAAAGTTGTCGCTCTAGGGAGTGGATCTTTTCCCTCTCTCCCGTCCTCAGACCCCAATGTTGGGCATCGTGCTAAGCCTCTAGTTGAGAAGGCCTTGGCTGCAGAGCGAAAGTCCTTGAAGAATCCCCTCGGGACCGTGATGACGTCCGAGGGCGAAGTGAGCGAGTCATTGGATCGGAATGAGCTGCACCCCGGCGCTCTTAATAAAGTACATGCTTTTGAGAAGGCTTTTGTTAAATTGCAGAAGTCATATTCTGACGCACTCTATCAGATAGATTCCTTAAACAAACTGTTAGAGGAGTCTGTGCTTGGGTGGACCCCAACACAGTGCGGGTCGCGCGAGCTGATCTTGAGGTCAAGCTAGAAGCCTCAAAGGCTGAGCTGAATTTGACCAAGAATGGCTTGGCATCCGCTGAAGCGGAGTTGGGGCGCACTCGGGAGGAGTTGAACCGAGTGGAAGAGGTGGCAAGCAAGGCGCAGGCTGATTTGCAAGCCCGAGCTGTTGAAAAGGAGCGAGTTGAGTCTGAATGGATTTCCTTGTGTCAAAAGCTTGAGTTTGAAGTTGCTGACGGGCATCATCGTATCCGCGAAGCGGAGGATGAAGCTGCTTTTATGTTGGCTAAGCTATGTCCGCTAAGGCAGCAACTAGCAGAGGAGCAATCTCAGATGTCTGTGCTTGCAGACAGGCTTAAGAAGGCTCAGAAGCGCCAAAAAACTTTGGACTTTGCTGAGATTTTCCGAGGCAGGTTGGAACTGCTAGGGTTGATCGAAAAGAACCTTGACCTTAAACTTGACTTTGAACGCTATAGATTGATGAGGATAAGCTTCTTATCCAGCGCCTTCGACTGGCAATTAGGGACAGGCTTCGAATGATGCTAACTTATCCCTTGTAGTCCCTTCTGATGTAACTGGCCATGTGGCCTCTGGAGCAGATTCTCAACAACAGCTGTAATCCTTAAGATATGACTCAAAGAAAGCTTGTTAAGTAGTATTTCATACTTGTACTTTCTAGAGCTTAGCTATACTGCCCGTTGTTGCGTTGGTTTCCTAGACGTGTGACTCGCATAGTAGATTTTGAAGCCACTGTACGTCGGATTTCTTAGAACATCTTAATCTACTTATCGACGGACTAGACTGTAGGTCGAACCAGAAGCTATCGTCATCAGCAGAAACTGACTAAGCTTTGGTCGGGGTCGGCCATCATTGTCTGTGGCGGAATAATAATCCCTGGCAAGCCATCGTCATCAGGCTGGATATGTTGTGACTAGACTCCCATTTTCTAACTCATTGTCATCCACGCTCAACGACCTAAGCATTTGAGCTGACCAGAAGCCATCGCCATCAGTCGAAACTGACTAAGCTTTGGTTAGGTTCGACCATCATTTTCTATGGCAGAACAATGATCCCTGACAAACCGTCATCATCAGGCTTGATGAGCACTGACTAGACTTTTACTTTTTAACCCACCGTCATCCGCACTCGATGGACTAAGCGTTAGAGCGGAGCAGAAGCTATTGTCATCATTCGAAACTGACTAAGCTTTGGTCAGGTTCGACCATCATTGTCTATAATGGAACAATGATCCCTAGCAAGCCATCGTCATCAGGCTCGATGAGCACTGACTAGACTCCCACTTTCTAACTCATCATCATCCGCGCTCAACGAACTAGGCATTAAAGTATACCAGAAGCCATCGTCATCAGTCAAAACTGACTAACCTTTGGTCAAGTTCGGCCATCATTATCTGTGGTGGAATAATGATCCCTAACAAACCATGTCATCAGGCTCAATGAGTATTAACTAGACTCCCACTTTCTAATCCATTGTCATCCACGTTCGACGGACTAGGCGTTAGAGCGGATCAGAAGCCATCGTCATTAGTCGAAACTGACTAAGCTTTGGTCTGGTTAGACCATCATTTTCTATGGCGGAACAATGATCCCTGGCAAACCATCGTCATCAGGCTCGATGAGCACTGACTAGACTCTCACTTTCTAATCCATCGTCATCCGCACTCGACGGACTAAGCATTAGATCGGACTAGAAGCCATCGTCATCAGTCGAAACTGACTAAGCTTTGGTCATGTTCGATCATCATTGTCTATGGTGGAACAATGATCCCTGGCAATCCATCATCATCAGGCTCGATGAACACTGACTAGACTCCCACTTTCAAACTCATCGTCATCCGCGCTCGACGGACTAGGCGTTAGAGCGGACCAAAAGCCATCGTTATCAATTGGACTGACTAAGCTTTGGTCAAGTTCAATGGTCTGAGTTGGGTGTCCTGACTTATGTAACTCATTGAGTGGTTTTGACTCGGGGACCGACTCAGTGGATCCGATGTGAAAATCAGATAGTAATATATTGATTGGATGAACAACGGTAGAAGCTTAGTAAAAGTAAATACCCTTTATTGATGATATTTTTAAGGTGCTCTACATTCCATGGTCGCTTAAGGCTTTCATTGTTCATGTCTTCAAACCAATACGTCCCTGGCCTGTTGACATTGGTCACTTTATAGGGCCCTTCCCAATTCGGGTTTAGCTTGCCTGCGCCTGGTTCTTTAGTGTTTTGGTGAGTTCTTCTAAGTACCCAGTCTCCCACTTTGAACTCTCGTGGCCGGCTTGACTTTCCTGTTGTAGTACTGAGCTATTCGTTGTTAGTAGGTGGCTATCTTGGCGGAAACTTGATCTTTCATTTCCTCAATAAGGTCTAACCCGATGCGCAAAGCTTCGTCATTGTCTTTCAGCTTGAAATTCTTTTATTCTGAAAAACGTCACCTCTAATCCTATGGGACCATTGCTTTTGATCCATAGGCTAGGGCGAACGCCGTCTCCCCGGTCGAGGTCCTTTTGGAGGTCCAATATGCCCAAAGGATTCCTGGTAACGCTGAAACTCATTTTCCCTTGGCTGCATTGAGTTTTCTTTTGAGCGCTTTCAATATTGTTTTGTTGGTAACCTCTGCCTGGCCATTGGCTTGCAAGTGCCCTAGCAAGGACAAGTGGTGGTTAATTCCTAGTATCTTCGATTTGGGTTTTGTTGTCACTTACTTGTGTCCGTGGAATGTCAAATCTGCAGACAGTGGAAACCCATATGATTTTCTCAATTTGATTTTGGCCTATCTTGGACAGGGGCTCGACTTCGACTCATTTGGTGAAGGAATCGACAACTACAAAGACAAACTTCTTATTAAATGAGGTCGGGAGTAGTCCGACGATGTCCATCCCCGATTGTGTGAGTGACCATGGGCTGGTCATCGGAGTCGATGGCTGAGCAAGCATGTGTGTATATGGTGCAAACCTCTAACATTTATCGCATCTGTGGATGGTATTTTTGGCGTCCTGCTGCATCTTCTGCCAATAGTACCCTAAGGTTAGGGCTTTGGGGGCAAGAGTTCTCCCACCAGGGTTGTTCTCGCAGATGCCATCATGAATCTCTCTAAGAACATGGTTCGCCTCTTGGGGGTTTAGGCATCTTAGTAGGGGTCTCGTGGTTGACCTTCTATATAGCTTGTCATTTAGAAGAATGTACTATGCTACTCTATTTTTTAGCTTTCTGGCCTCTATCTTCTTAGTTGGGAGGACTTTGTTCTTGATGTATTCAATGATGGGAATTATCCAGCTTGTCTCTACGTCTGTCACGTAGACTTCATTGGAATTTTCTTCTTCCGGACTCGATTGCTTTTGGAATTTGATGAGCCCATCGAAAATCTCAGTCGTAGTTGAGGCCTGCTTCGCCAATGTTTCGGCTCTTTTGTTGTCATCTCATTGGACATTGTAGAAACTCAAACTTTTTGAATACGCTCATGGCATTGATTACCTTCTCGCGGAAAGTCATCATCTTGGGATCTTTACTATTGAAGTCCCCTTTGACATGGTTGACTACCAGGCATGAGTCATTGTGCGCAGTTAGCTCATCTACCCCGATCCCCTTGACGAGCTTCAGGCCGAATTAGAGGGCATCATATTATGCTTCGTTGTTTAAGGCAAGGAAGCCAAACCTGACAGCTTTTTCCATGGTGAAATCGCCTGGAGAGCGAAGAGTAATTTCAGTTTCGCTTCATTTTTTACTGTCGATGACCCGTCATAGCGCAGGATTCATCTTTTTGGTCGCCTGACTCTTATTCCCCACCGCCAGTAAATTCGGCGATGAAGTACGCTAACGCTTGAGCTTTGATGGTTGTTCTTGGAGCATAGTTGATATCTAACGTCTTCAATTTCACCTACCATTTAACCATCATGCCCGACAATTTTGGCTTGTGCAACATTGTATGAAGTGGATGTTTGGTCAGGACTAGAATGGGCCTGAAATTAGGGCCGCAATTTTCTAGAGGAGATGACCAGCGCCATAGCTAGTTTATCTAGGTCCAGGTAGTTTGCTTCTGCTTCTACGAAGGATTTTTTAGCGTAGTACACTGGTCTCTGTACTTCTCTATCGTTTCACCTAAGAGCTGAACTGACAGCGTGCTTTGAGACAGATAAATATAAGTAAAGTGTTTCCCCTGGCGCTGATTTCAAAAGTAGCTCAGTACTTCGCATGTATGCTTTCAGACTCTGGAAGGCTCGCTCGCACTCTTCATCCCATCTGAAGCCTTTGCTTCTTCTTACAATTTTGAAGAAAATGAGGCATTTTTGGGATGATTTGGAATAAACCTCTCGAGTGCTGCCACCATCCCAGTCATACTCCGAAATTCCTTGATGGTGATCGGGGACTTCATATCAAGTAGAATCTGAATCTGTTTGGAATCAGCTTCTATCCTTCTTCGGTTCACTATGTAACCTAGGAATTTGCCTGACTCAACCTCGAATGTGCATTGTAGGGGGTTGAGCTTCATCCGATACTTGCGGAGCTGACTGAATGTTTTGGTAAGGTCGTCTATGTAGACCTCCATGTTCTAGCTGATTTGTTTCTGCCGATTTGTTCCTTCAACATCCGGTTTACTAGTCGTTGATATGTTGTTCCTGTGTTCTTTGGGACAAACGACATCACCCGATAACAGTATATCCCTTTTTCAATTATAAAAAGGTCTTTTCTTGGTCTGGGTGCATTTGTATCTAGCTATACCCGAAATAGGCGTCCATGAAACCCAGGAGACTGTATTCGGACGTGGCACGATTTGATCAATGCGGGAAAACAAAAGGTTGTCTTTCAAACACGTCTTGTTCAAGTCTTCGTAGTCTACGCAGACTCTCCACTTCTTGTTTTTCTTTTTAACCAGAACGGTATTCGCCAGCCAATCTGGGTACCATGTTTTTTTTTATCATGTTTGCGTTGAGTAGTTGTTGTATCTCTTCGTTTATGATCTGGTTTTTTAGGAGGCCATAGGCCTTTCTTCCGCTTGACGATTTTTCGCGCGGGGTCAACTTCCAATTGATGAGTGATTACGGAGGGGGCAATTCCCACCATATCCCGCATCGTCCAGGCGAAGACGTCCTGATTATGCCACAACAACTTTATCAGTTGTTCTGTTAATTCTTTGCTTAAGAGAGAACCTATCTGGATGGCTTTGTTGTTATTTGGGTTGTCGAAGTAGATCGTGATAGATTCTTCCTCTGGTTGACCGACATTAGGTCTTTCCCTCAGACTAACTGGAGTCTCGTCATCTGAGTAGAAACTCTTTTTTAATTTCTGGGCTTTGAGATGTCCTAACCGCGGGTCCGGGCTTGAGCTCAGGCCCAGACTGCAATTGATAGTTGTCAAGCTACTTAAGCATTGTATAGTGGCAGTCTCTAGCTATTGGTCGGCTTCCTCATATGTGCCTAATGTCTGGTTGGTAGGGTACTTCATAGACTGGTGCAAAGTAGAAACTACCGCCTCCATCTGGTGGAGCCAAGGCCTTCCCAGGATGATGTTGTAGGTGGATGGGACATCGACCACCATGAACTCCTGGAACCGAACTTTTTGAAGTTGTGGTTCTACTGTCACCACTGTCAATTTGATCTTCCCGATAGGGAAGCATCTCTCCCCGCTGAACCTGACCATGGGGTCACTAGCGGGCATTAGGTTTTCTTCCTTTAGTTGCATGTTAAGGAACACACTGAGGAATAGAACATTCAAGGAGCTCCTAGTGTCTACCAAAAATCTCGTCACTTCCCAATTCGCTATGAAGACTGAAATTACAGGGCGTCATTATGCGAAGATTGGACCTCTTGGAGGTCTCTATCCATGAAAGTCAGGGACAAGATCGAGTTTCGGACACAAGCGTGTTGTACTTGTTGGTCATGGTAGGTGGCCGGGTCCACATCTTACGGAGTGCTTTCTTTTGGGACATGTTGGATTGTTCGGCTTCTGAGCACACTCCGTGCAGGACATATACAATGCCCACCGCCTTACCTTCAATTTTGTTGACGACCTGTTCTCCTTCCTTCGTTCAGTCTTACTTCACGTCTGGGCTCAGGAATTACTTGAGTTTCCCCTTTTTGATCCAACGCTCAATCTCATATATGAGATTTTTGCAATCTTCGGTATCGTGGTCGCTGTCCTTGTAAAAGGAACAGTATTTTCCATTGTTCTATCGAGAGGTATTTTCCCAGAGTTTGGCGGGCCACTTCACTTCTTCAAAATCCTTTATAGTCTTGAGGATATCGGACAGGCTGGAGTTGAGGGGAGTGAAGGACTAGGAGTCGACGTAGTTGAAGACTTCATATCGCCTTGTAAGGCCAGAATCTAGCTTGATGTTGTCATGCTTCCTCTTATTTCTGTCATCGTCCTCTTGTTTCTTTCCCTCCTTATTGTTTCTGGGATCGGAGGGTTTTTTTTCAAACTCTGCCTCCTTCTTGGCGGTCAGCATCTTATCAAGAGTGATGTATTTCGAGGCACTCTTCAGCAAGTTCGTCATATTGATTTGAGGTTTTAGAGTGCGAAAATCGTAGAACTTGCATCTCCTCATACCCGAGGTGAAGGTTGTGACCGAGGTGTCATTATTGCAGTCGTCGATGAGGGTCAACTCATTATTGAAGCGTGTGACGTATTCCCTCAACGTTTTGTTCAACTTCTGTTTGAGGGTGAACAGGTAATGCGGTCCCTTCCTGATTCGTTGGCTGTCGACGAATGCGAAAGTCATTGTTCGGCTAGGCCTTTAGTGACGTAGTTTAGGGAAAGATTGGAGATCATTTCCTTGTTAAGAATCATCCATATATGAGTGTTTCCATACACGACTTGTGCTCCTATATATGCGGGAGAAACATCCCTTTTGGACATGCAAGGGAGTTTTCATGAACAACTTATACTCCGGTATTTGTTTCCTAGTCAGAACTAATGTATTGTTGGCCTGCCTGTTTTAGGTCGATCCCCCAGATACTTGCATGATTAGGCTTTACGGGTATTGGGCATACGACGTGTAAACTTAGTATGACGCTACAATTTGGATCCTTGTTAGTTGAATGCCTCTAAGATGCACATATGCATGCATGTTTCTGTTAATAGATCCTTTCATTTTTTTGTTCTTATTTTGCACTAGCTAAATGACATTTGCCTATCCGCCATTTGAGTGGATGATACTAAACCTTTGTAGAATAGATGCATGACCGTCTGTTATGTTTTACAATTTCTTCTTTTAAAGGTGGCCATGTTTCGATAAATTAAATTGCTCTTTAGAGTTTACAATCTTGGAACAAAGATGTTTGGGAGTAATAGTATTCTTTCTCGTTTTGATTAAACCTTTAAAAAATTAGGATTATTGGCAGTTTGTCCCTCCATAATAAATAGTTAATTCAAATTCACCCCGTAATAAATCACTATTGCAATTTCTCCCCATGACCAGCAGTCAACCTGCATTGATTGTATGATTTTAAAATGTTTGTATTTAGATGACCAAAATATCATTGACAAATCAAATGTTGAGATTAAATATTTTGTATCTCAAAGAAGATCAAAGAGTCCAATTAAATTGATAATCATCTTAAGGAAAATTTAACATTAGATAAAAAAAAATCTTCATTCCCAATCCACAACCTCCTCCTTCCTTCCTCTCCCCCTTTCTCTCTCTCGGACTTAACTTTCCCATCACTACCGCCCCTTCCCCTTTCTTCTCCCATCTCCGTCCACTCGTGACAACACCGCCTCCCCTCTCCCCGCCTCCCTTTTTATTTCACATTGTTCGTCCCCTTATTGCCTCATCTCCATCTCTTTGTTTTGAAAGTGCCACGACCCCCTCCTGGTCGTGTTAGGATACCAATCCTATTTAGTATTTACTTGAGATTAGAATGTCCTAGTTAGAACAATATTCTATTTTAGGGAATATTAGTTTGTTTTGAATTAGGAGTTATTGTTAGATTATAATTAGGTTTGAATTCAATTAGGAAGTATTATTTCAGCTTTCAGCTATAAATACATATGATGTAATAGAGTTTAGGCAAGCAATACAAGTTTTTATTTTAGTTTATTGGTGGTTGATCCCCAATCAAAGGATCTAAGTGGTTTGATCTCCAATCAAAAGGTCAAGGTCTCTATTATCTGGTATCAAAGCATCATCGATTCTGAGCCAAAAAAAATTTTGTTACTTCGCCATCGCCAAAAAAAAAAACAGCAACTCACCGTCACCACCCTCGCAACAGCAACCATCGTCCAGTCTCCACATCGCCATCCTCACAACAGCAACTCGAATCCATCTTCCTCCTGTTCATCGGAACAGGAAATCTCCCTCCTGTTCATCTCCCTCGCAACAGGAAACCACCTCACCACAACAACTCGAAATCTCACCACAACAACAGTCCCGATCGCAGTCCTCTTCTTCATCGCCTTCATCACAGTCCTCTTCTTCATCGCCTCCATCCCGAAATCCTTCCTCTTCTTCGTCGCCTCCATCGCAGCAACAAAAACAACCACAACAACAACCTACCATCGCCTCCATCCAATCTCAGATTCCAATTACAGAGCATTACTTTCTTCATCGCCTCCATCCTGATCCAATTTCAGAGAAGCAAGTAGCAGAAATCGAAAGGACTATTGTTGAATTTCAGTGAAGCAACAGTAGCAGAACCGCGTTATTTGCACCAATAGAGATATTCACACCTGGATATTTGCACCCATAGAGATTCTCACCAACAACCCTCTTTATAATGACGATTGCTGAATTACATGAGAAAGTTGATGCGCTTACTACTCAAGTTACCGGGATCTCTTCCCGCCTCCATACACTTGAGACCACTAATGCCACTATTCTAGAGGCATTAAGGAATCTCTAGCCATATTGCCCGGCACCACGGCCAATTATTCCTATTTCTGGCAAGGCCCTTGATGAAGCTAGACCCAAAAATTTTGATGTTGTTGTTTCCAAGGCACCACCAACATTGCCCGCCACTCCAAGGCGCAATCCTATGCAGGGACTATTCGTGCCACAAAAAACAGATGGGCTTGGTAGCCATATTCCTTACCATAAACACCCACCGAGCCATCATCAGAAAGCGGGTATTAATAAGCGTAACCATCCTTCAAATGGCGTGCCGCCCTTTCCTGTAACCATACATTATCACCTACCACCAATGTTGCCTGTTTTTCAATCAGTTGTACCTGCTCCACACATTCCAGTTCATGATTATGCTTACCAACATTATCCTGAAAACTTCAATCCTCATATGTTAAAATCTCCATATGGAACCCCCACGCATACTTTTAGTGCACCAGTTGGTCACGTTGGTGCTATGGATTATAATAAAAGCTTTCAACCTCCACCGAGAGAAACCAATGCATATGCTGACAATTTTGCTAATCGGAGACAAGTTGTACAAGAACATGCTGGTCGTTTAAATATAATACGGCGCCATCATCGAGCATTCAATCCGAGAGAAAATATTAGCATGCAACAAAGTGGACCACGGCCTTTTGTGTGGCCCCCTCCCTATCTTGGTCCTAGTCTAGGGCTTATGGAGGGGCTTGTTTTTCTGGCCCTACCCCTATGTATCATCATCCAAACGCATTAGGAGGTCCTCATCTTCGCGTTATTCAACATCCTCAACATCCTTGGATTCCTGCAACTGCCTCAGAGACGTTGCCTTTGAGTGCTAATATTGTTAAGCAAATTGAGTATTATTTCAGTAATGAGAATTTGCAAAAGGACAACCACTTGATTTCTTTGATGGATGACCAAGGATGGGTTCCGATAACCAACATTGCTGACTTTAATAGAGTGAAGAGAATGACTACAGACATTCCTTTAATTTTGGATGCAATGCATAGTTCTAGTAAGGTAGAAGTTCAGGATGACAGAGTACGAAAGCGTGATGGCTGGTCGAAGTGGCTTTTGGCTTCTAGACAAAATGCATCTTCAAATGATCAGAAGATGCAAGCCGATGTAAAGGCTACTATGACAAGGCTTAGTGAGTGCAATGATGACAGTGACAACAGTGATAGCAATGCATTAGACAAAGATTCAACTAATTTAATTGCTCGGGAACATGCTGGGAAGTTCGATACCAACTTCCGTATGAGATCTGATGTTGAAACTGCTGATTTTATTGAACTTAGAACTGGGAGTCTCTCTTGTTTGACAAAGCAAAAGTCACACAATTCCCAATCAAATAAGCCCCGGAGAAACTACTTGATTGAGGATTATTTGAAAACAATAATAAGCCCATTACACGCTGGCTTAACAAGGGGACCGGTCGTCCTGTGGAGGAAGCTACTTGGGAAGACTACGAGCAGTTTCGTGTCCGTTTTCAAATTTTCAGGCTTGAGGACAAGCCTTGTTTCAGGGGACGTAGGATGTTAGGATACCAATCTTATTTAGTATTTACTTGATATTAGAATGCCCTAGTTAGAACAATATTCTATTTTAGGGAATATTAGCTTGTTTTGAATTAGGAGTTATTGTTCGATTAGAATTAGGTTTGAATTCAATTAGGAAATATTATTTCTGCTTTCAGCTATAAATAAATATGATGTAATAGAGTTTAGACAAATAATACAAATTTATATTTTAATTTATTGATGACTGATCCCCAATTAAAAGATCTAAGTGATTTGATCTCCAGTCAAAAGATCAAGGTCTCTATTAGGTCGCCTCCCTCTTCTCTCCCCGTGACACCAAGTACACCATCACACCCCACCTCTTCCTCACTCCCTCTGTTCTCTGTGATGACCCCCTCTGCAGAATGAAAACACCCTTGCGGTATCAACGACCCAATCTCTCCGTACCTATTCCTCTCTCCATCTGGATACCCAACACTTGTCTCTGCCTTCGACACCCACTCACTTGCTGTCGCCAATCCTCCTATCTCTCTGTTTTTACGGTTTGGGTTGTGTCAAGCTTCTTCATCATTTTCAGCTGGATAAAAGAACACAGTATTTTCCTCTCTGTTTCACTAATTTTGATTTCCTATGATTTCCCTAATTATTTAGTAGCAACAACCCATTTGATGAATTTGAACCCAATTTACTGAAAATTAATAAACAAGTGTTGATTGAACCCAAAGAAATGATCTTGAAACAATACTCAACAAATGAAACAAAATTCAGCTCTCTTACCATCTTCGGCAAGTATTTTAGAAAAGGTATACAAACACCTCGCTCAATATTGAGTTGCTCCATAGCAGACGACTTGCCAACCAACCCATTTGATTAATTTGAACCCACCTCTCAACTTCAAATGGATCAATTTCTTAGGTGGAGCAGTGGCTGCAAAAATGGAAATTCGAAAAAATAATTCACAGAAATCTTCTTCTTCTTTTCGGTCTTATTATTGATTCCATACTTTCGGGTGGGGTTAGTGTAATTCGGGAAGGTAATATAGGTGGATGAAGGAATTGGTTGGAAGAAGTTAGGAACGGAAGATGATGGTATTTGAATTTGCATCTTGCCCGAATTGGGTTTGAGAGATTGGATTATAGAAGATTTAGAGTTTTGGTTTGTAAAAGAATTAGAGTATGTCTCGTGTTGTTGGCACTTCATATAATTTTATTTTTGTTAAATATTTTGTACTGAACACTTCTGTCACTATCCTCATTTTCACTTTTAATCAGTATTGAAATGTAAGTCTATTTTAGGGTAAAAATATATATTATAAATTTTAGGGTTATAATCAATCAAATTTGACTCTGTTGGGGAAAATTTTAAACACTGAGAATGAGTTTTCTCCCAATTTTTGAATTCGCCAAAACATGAAGTTTAGAGTTTTTGTTTAAATGTACATTAAGATGTTCGACTAATTTTTTTCTGGTATAATCATCATGTCTCATTGCTTTGAAAAATATTCAAAACGTGAAATATATTATATTTTTTTAATTATAAAATATATATTTAAAATTTTAGCCCTTGTATTGATCATGATTTTGTTGAAAAAATCTTCAAAAATGCATTTCAGCGATACTAAGTTTACCAAAATCTGACAACAATGTAAATAGTTATGATAATTTTCATTTTGCTAAAAGAAAAACAAAATATTTTCTCTCTCCGCCACATGTACAATCCACCAACTTTTTTCAAAAGTTTTTCATTATTTTTGCCCTTCTAGATGTTTTATATTTACAAATATGTCATCATAGAAAATGAATCTTAACCATCAAATTCAATACATTACCAACTTTTAATCCTAACCATAGTTTATCTCTAATCTTTTCTATTTGAATTTGTCCCAGTTAGCAATGAATAGTAAAATATCATTCTCAATTGTAATATAGATATGAAGAATTATGAGAGATAAGTAAGTTTTAGAGGTTTGGTGCTCTGTCTTTGCTAGGTGAAAGTGTGACATCCATTGATATTGTATGTGTGGATTCGAGTAGAGGAGGAGAAGATTGAACAGAGAGAAAAACTTCATAGAGGAGGGAGATATCATGAACTAGAGAGAAAAGATTGAATAAAAAGACTTCAGAGATGAGGGAGATTGCGTGGGGTGTTGTCGACACAGAGGTGGCGAGGAAGGGGTGAATTAGAAAGGAAGAGGAGGCGAATCAGAGAGGAAGAGGAGGCGAGGAAGGGGGTGGTGGTGTGAACAGAGATATAAAGAAGAAGAGGAAGAAGAAGAAGGGGAGGATGGGGATTGGTAACAGGAGTTTTTTTTTAAATAAATGTTAGATTTTTCTTGAGATATGCTTATTATTTTAATTGGATCGTTTGATCCTCTTCGAGATACAAAAATTTCATCTCAACCTTTTATTTGTTAAGGGTATTTTGGTCATCTATATATCTTAATATAGACATTTTGAAAACAGACGGTCAATGCACGTTGACTGCTAGTCGTAGAGGTAAATTACAATAATGATTTATTCTGAGGTTGACCTTGTATTAGCTATTTATTATAGAGGACGGACTGCAAATAACCCAAAAATTATGTATTTTTTCCACCTAAATGGTGATTAATTAGATAGCTTGAAATAGTCGACTTTCCTAATACCTTGTTTTTTTTTTATCTAAATGTTACATGTACTCATGATAGAAGTGCCTACATGACCTAGTTCATCCACGGGGGTTATTATGTTAAAGAGTTTGAATTTTTCATCATCATAAACTACAAATACGTCGGTTTTTTCATGATTGTCTTCTGCTATTTTAGAAGCATCTCAACCTCCTCAATTACAAATACCAATAGAAATAAAAGATTTGTTAGTTTGGATGATTATATAGGTTATCTCGATGAGCATGAGTTCGATATAGGAATGGAAAACTGATCCTATCACTTTTCTTCAACCCAAACAAAGTGCTCACTCTTTAGATTGAATGAATACTATGTTAGATGAGTTAACATCTATGAAGGACAACGACATTTGGGATCTTGTCGAGTTACCTAATGGGTGAAATCAATTGGATGTAAATGGGTTTTAAAATCAAACGTGATATCAAAGATAACATCGATAGATATAAGGCACGTCTTGTCGCTAAAGGCTTTACTCAAAATAAAGGCATCAATTATAAAGAGACTTATTCTCTAGTTTCTTCATAAGACTCTTTAGAATCATTATGGTTCTTGTAGCTCATTATGATTTAGAGTTACATTAGATGGATATTAACACTGCATTTCTAAATGAAAATATTGCAGAGTTTTGAGATTAAAGACTCATAACATATAGTTTGCAAATTAAAGAAATCCATGTACGTCTTAAAGCAGACATCTCGTCAATGGTATAAAAAGTTTGATCTAGTAATGTCTTTCTTCGATTTTAAGAAAATTTAGTTGATCAATGTGTTTGTCATAAGATTAGTGGACCAAATTTATTATTTTCTAGTGCTATATATTGATGAAATCTTACTTGAAAATTGTGTCATAAGTTTATCATATGTTCTTTATCCTATTTTCCTTCTTCTCCTATTTTCTCTTCTCTTGATTTTCTTGTTCTTCTTTTTATGGTTTTATTTACTTTTATCCTTTTTCTTTTCACAAACTATATACAGCTGGAGAATAATAGTCATCCTCCAATGTAAGACAAATTAAATTCAAGATGGTATTGACACCATTTTTTTCTAAAAACTCAATCATAAAATAATCAATAAATTAATGCATGAAAATTATAATATTAGGCCAATTAAAAAGTAGGGTCGTTACGAAATGAGTACATGAAAAATGATTCGATCACTTTTCCTTCTCTGTTTTTTAACATAATACATAATAGCCCATGCAAATATACAATTAGAATCATTGAAGAAAATATACATTAAAAGTATATCGGCTTTGGACATGAGAATTCATATAGTTCATATTTATGAGTGATCATGAAAATGGTATATTAAAGAAAAAACAATAATGATATCATGGTATATTTTTCATGAGGTCTTTCTTAAAACGGACATCCTTAATTGTCATAAGATGATTTTGAACTTTTTTTAACGACAAAAAAATCTTAAGTCGATATAATTTAGAATGAATGATTGTCATTCTCGAATACAATCAGCAGTTTTATTTCATAAAGTTTCTCAATGAAACTTATAGCTTGAAACCTTAAAATAAAAAAATTTAATCATAATGTTTAATCGCATGCTTTACATTAGACAAAGAATTTTTCTGGGCAGTACACAATAAATGTTTAATTTCATTGATTAGTTTGTAGTATGTGAGCATAAACTTATGTTCTTTTAAAATATTGCAACAATTGTTGCTTAGTGATCATTCTTCAGTCTGAAACATCTTCCAAACATTCCAATGATATACATAATATCCTAATATGGATAAACTTTATCTTACATTACACTTTCTACTACCTACGCATGAAAGATAATTTTCATGTATACCTTTCATATATAAATCATTATTTGGACAATAGAGCAAATTCAACTTATCACTCGTAACAATGAGTACTTTACCTAATGCAAAGAACCTATCAAGAATCAATTCAACACATATCTGATGTAATAAACCAATAATATTACGTGATCAGTGCAATTAATCTGCATGTCTATCACAATAAACTGTATGTTTTCTTCAATAAACCGCATGTTTTCCTCAATAGATTTCTAGAGTTTGGCCGGTCAGTCGTTCGGTTGTTGGATGTGTTGGGTTTTGGTTCTGCTGGGTTGAAGTTGAGTGTCTTCGTCGCGATGGCAAGGTTTCGATATTTTATGCTCTTTATCATGCTTTTCCTTCTTCCTTGTTTTTTTTCTTCTTGTTGTTTCCTTTGCTTTTATTTTCTTTTTTCCAAATTCGGGGTCGTGACAAAAGGGTATCAATTTCCCCCAAATTCGGGTCGTGATAGAATGGTATCAGAGCCCAACCCAGACAAAAGTGTGCCAACGAAGACATTGGGCCTTAAAGGGGTGGATGGCAACAACTTTGTGAGGGTGGGCTCTGAGGCTGACGAGCTACCATGTGTGGGTAAACTCTGAGGCTGGCAGCTCTGTGTGTGGGCAAGCTCAGAGACTGACAGACTACCATGTGTGAGGGGGGTTCAGCAGCTGACAGACTACCTAAGTGTTATAGTCTCACATCGCCTGGGTGAGGGAAAGGGATGTATTATATATGTGCGAGGTTGGATCCCCTTGGTACGACACATTTTAAAGTCGTGCGGGTGGTTGAATCCAAAGCGGACAGTATCATACCATGTGGATCGAGTCGTTACACACTTTTCATGGGGGTTATTGTGTTAAAGCCTGTATCGTCAAGACGTGCCTTATATTTTTTGATGTTACTTTTGGAATCACCTTTGGTTTTAAAAAACCATTTGCATCCAATTGATTTCACTACCTTAGGTAACTCGACAAGATCCCAAAAGTCGTTGTCCTTCATAGACTTCCATTCATATAACATAACATTCATCCAATTTGAAGAGTGAGCATTTTCTTTGGCTTGAAGAAAAGTGATAGGATCATTTTTCATTCCTATATCAAACTCATGTTCATCGAGATAAACTACATAATCATCCGAAATAGCATATCTTCTCTCTCTATTGTATCTTTTTATTGGCATTTGTAATTTAGGAGATTGAAGTGCTTCTGGATTAGTAAAAGGCAATCCAGCTATATTGCGTCTGCATCCTGTTTAAGAAAAAGTAGCAACTAACAATTTTCGAGTCCAGTTTTCCTTCATGAGGCCTGTAAGCCCTAGCCTCAGCGGGACATACCCATATATGTAAGTGTCAAATGCTAGAACGTCTACCAGTCCTTAGCTCATATGGTGTTTTGTTGACTGCTTTACTGAGTACTCTATTAAGGAAATAAACTACAGTCTTTGAAGCCTATCCCTAAATAGACTCTGACAAGATAGAATGACAAATCAAACTCCTGATCATGTCTTTTAGGGTTCGATTTCGTCTGTTAGATACACCATTTTGACGTGGTGTCCCTGACATGATGTATTGAGGGACAATGCACCATAGGCCTTAATTTTACCACCACGGTCAGATCTAACGACCTTAATTTTCTTATTATGTTGATTTTCAACTTTAGCTTTATAGGCCTTGAACACATCTAATGATTGTGATTTTTCATGTATTAAGTATAGATACTCGTAGCGAGAATAATCATCTATAAAAATGATAAAATACAGTTGACCATTCCAAGAAATCGTAGGGAACGGACCACAAATATATGTAAACTCCCTTACATGGACAACACTCCAAAAGGGAAACCTCTCCCGCAAATTTAGGAGCACATGTCGTGTAGGAAAACTCTCCTACATGGATGACTCCCAACTAGGAAATGATCTCTAGTAAGATCTCTTTCCCTAAACTATGCCACCAAAGGACAGTTGAACAAAGACTCTAGCATTATAAATAGGACACATGGTTGATGAACAAAGGTACGCTACAGAACCTAATTTATAGCTTTAAGCATTTTTCAAGCCTTGTTTGACTTTAGCATCGGAGTGTCATCAGCCGCCACAATGGTGGTCTTTGGCTCACGTGTGTTCCCTGTGCAGGTCAAGGTCAAGGAGAACAGGATTCGACCACATCAAGTAGTATCACAAAATATACATTATATTTTATTTCATTATCAACCAATGGGGTACAATGCTAAATCTTACAAGTATTCAAAAAATAAAATTATGACAGATCTCATAATAACAATGCACCAATATCGTATAAACATTGTACTTCAGGACCAATTTTTTATTCACCTTTAGGTTGATATGGATCAGTATAACACTTAAAGTCAACCATAGGTATGCTAAATAGATTTACTGATAAAGTTTTTTAGGATCTCTTAGTATATATCTTCATGTAGAGATCGATACCCTACTTATACCTCACTCGATCTACATGTTGAGAAAATTTTTATTGTAACAACTTTATGTCAAATATATCTTCAAATTATTAACATATTTCTCATGCTTAAAATCTTCTAGAAATTGGATGAGATTCAATAGATGTTGCTACCATGGCAAATCCATTTAGAAATTTCCTTAAACACCTTTTAAATAACTATTCATTCACCATAATCTTTTGGATTGCTCTTCTAAAGTATAGTCAAATAAATTCAGAGTTGGTAGACTTGTGACAAATGGTATCACAAGTCCAGGGTTCGAACCCTGCTAGAGGTGTTTAATGGTTATGGGATCCAATAAAACCTTGCTTACCTTTAAACGAAAAAAGTACAGTCGAGTACATACTCTTTCTGTTTGTTTCAGGCAAAACAAGTCATTTAAAGATATATTTGTCTAAGTTTCAAACATAAAATGTATTTTATAATTAATCTCGAAGTTTCTACGTGAACCTTTTGCCATAAAATTGTGTCTACTCATTCATAGTTTTGAAAAATCATCTTATTGAAACCTTCAGGGTTTATATACTTTTAGTGTTTGTGCTACAGTTCCAAATAAACCATATTTTTCAAGAGAACTTAATTCTACTTGAAATCATGTTTCGATTTGGCCAATCATTTCTTTGTCGACACTCAATAAAGTAATGTGACATTATACATTATTGTTATCATTGTCATTTTGATATTCCAATAGCTACTACAAGTAGTAAATATATCATCGATGGCAATTTTCTTTTATTTCCACATTTCTCTTGAATATGTGTAAATTGAGATCTCATTTAATTAGTGTTTTTTCAAGAGCATTCGTAGTCATGTCAGAGACTTTGATACTCACTCCAGGGACATGCAATTTCTTATATAATAACCTCTTCTAGGTTTTTGGAGAAAATAGATTTTCAGTATATAACCTCTTTTGGAGCATTATATATAACTTCTTCTGGAGTTTTGTATATAATTTCTTTTGGAGCTTTGTATGCAACTTCTCTTAGATCTTTTATAGGGCATAATGTTTTAATGATCATCTTCTTCTTGGGAGCTAAACCTTTGGACCTATAAGTTTGTCACTTTCTGGCATGCATCTTGATACATTTGATGTCATACTACAATTTTATCCTACAGGAATACAACTTCAGTCATTATCATTCATAGTTGTCACATATGATTTTATAAACTCCATATAGTTTATCATGTAATAAGTTACAATTTATTTTAAATATATTTTTTTCTCAAAATTACATCAAAAATATTTATGATCTGATGAAACAGAATGGGAGTATTCCACAAAATTCACACCGTTCATAAAAAAACAAGTTGTTCTTCAATTATTTTTCAAGAACAGGTTGTTCGTCATTTCCCCCCTAACAGCGGGAATAATGTTTACTTAGTTGACAATGCATGAATCTAACAATAAATACATTACTCGTTAGTAGGTTCAAATGTGTGGTCTCAAATATTATGTAGAATCCATTTTATCAAATCACATTAGTAAAACATAAATAGATTGTAAAAAAGTATGTCTAAATCAAAATCACAATTTTTTTCGAGCTTCTGGATTATGCTATCATTGAACTTCTGGCCTATCATCCTAATGAGATGGTGGTGTATTTGTCTATGCAAGCTTATAACTTCTAATATTAAAGATGACCCACAAAAGTGTATTTGTTACTCTTATTTTGAATTCATTATAATACTTATTAATACATGTATCGTTAAAAGACACAGCAAAGAATATGCATATACTATTTTGGTAACAAAAATGGGCTCTTCTAGACCCTTCAAACAAATGTATAGTAACAGCTATGATATACATTGTCTATGTCTTATGGTAGAGAAAATATTTCAGAAATTTCTCATACTGTATGTATTATAACAATATCAACTAGACATGTATTGTCGTTATAATTTTCATACTGTATTATAACCAGTGTTGTAAAAAGCGCTAAGCGGTAGGTGCCTAGCGCCCAGGGGCCTAGGCGGTTTTAGGTTTTGTATTATAACTTTAATAATTTACCAAGGTTAAGAATAATACATTATCAATTACATCCAATTTAACGCCAAGATACATATGCAAAATTTATAAACATGAAAAATTAACAATCATGAACAAAATTTATTAAAACTCAAATGACTGAAGTTGGTCATGATGGGTACTTTATACAAAGTTGAATTTGTGGACAAATATCCAAACCTACTGTTTTATTTTTCTTCAAATTGCATGAATGACCTCAGTCATGTTTGATAAAATCTACATTACTAAAATTGGTACCAGTAGATCATTTGAGAATTCCATTAAGTAATCATCTTTTCCTACATTCAGACATATATTGAATAAAATTTAATTAAATTGTTTCTTTCCAAAAAAGGGAAAAGAAAAATTAAATAAGAACACAATCAACCTTATTCAAATTAGTCTCAACATCCTCTTTTGTCAGCCTAAAAACAACCAATCTCAACTCCTTTTTCACATAAATTTTTGCAATCAGAAAAAGAAAAAAAAAACCGCCCAGACCGCCTAGACCGCGCCTACCCAATTTTTCACCCCGCCCATCCATTAATCTGGGCATTTCTCTAATGCCCTAGGCCGTTTTATAGAACATTGATTATGACAATATCAACTAGATATGTATTGTCATTATAATTTTCATATCGTTACCAGGAAAATTAAAAATATGATTCAATCAATGAATAAACATACATATAAAATAATGATAATGAAATATTACCTCGAAAGACATTAATTGTATAAGGAAATTAACCATTTGATGGAATGTTCATTTAATATGTGTTGCATCAACGATCACTGAGGTATCGTGGAACAATACTAAATAAAGACCAAGTAATAACACCACATCTATGAAATTATAACATAACCTTATAACTCAAAACTTTTCAACCAATTTGAAATAAAGAAGCATGACATATGTCTTCTCGACGAACATAAAATTTTGTATATCCTAGTGATACAATATTCTAACTCTTCAAGAGTCATTGGCATGTCTTTGATATTAACTTCTGGTAATTATCATATTGAAAAAAATATTCTATAACTTAAAAAACATGTTTAATATCGTTAAATTCAAGAAAATATAAAGAAATTGACGATCCCATATACACAAAGATATTAATAATAATATTTACTTAAGGTTATTTATTTCTCAAGTAAATATGTTAACCACAACCTTCTAAGTTCATATAACTTCAAGAATAAGAACAGTGGGTTGAACATAATTCGCTAGTTCAAATTGAGCTTTACTGAATTTCGAATTCAAATAACAACAATATGGATCTTCATTTCTGAATAATGAAATCAGAGACAAACACCAGTTAGAATAAACTCTAAATGGCATTTTTTTTAAGATGCTCAACATGAAACAAGTTCACTATTAAAATAATTAACCCACAAATAGAAAGTTAACACGTGCTCATAAAAATGGTTGCTCCAAGGTTGCCATGAGTTTTGAAACAGGGCAAAAACTTTCGACATAAATATTCAGAGTATCATAATTAAGGTCCAAATGAACCTTAAGCAATAAAAGTGAAACATAAATAGGGATACACTATGCACAATTAAGAAGCTCAATCCAAATTAATCGTGTCCATATCTAAACTTAACTGGGTTTAAGAGGTCTAAGCTAAGTAGGCTAGATACAAAACCCAAATAAACCTAATGAAATATATAGAATAAAATCCAAAATTTAAATAAGCTCAGGGCTTATTAGAACCCATCTGATTCTGAGTACCCATAAAATTGATTAACCCAATAACTTGAAGAAATCAATTCACCAAGATATTTACAACCAAGTCAACTTGCTCATTATCTAAGGCTCAATGGGTTGATGAGTGGACTCATTATATTCTAATGGTGAATAAAATCAACCCCAACATGTAATCCTTAGCTTTCACTCCTGTAAGTTTCTCTCATGTATTTACTATTTTCAATAAATCAAAGCATGCATTGTTCATCTTCTATTTCTTTCAAAACTTTTCTAAGAACTGATCTTGTTTAGAACATCTCATTATACTAGATTAAAACCTAGTATCGGCACCGTTCTCTTGAACAGTTCAAAAGAAAATGTCTTTTGAAGTTTTAGTTTCATTGACATTAGCATATATCTTCTTTAATATACTTTTGATTTTGTATGTTTTATTCTCTCATGTTTTCTCCTTTCTGCCCTTTATTTAAATTTGTGCTTCTTAGTCTATTTGTTGGCAGTCCTGGGTAGAAATTGGTATCAGAACCATGTTCATCTTTTTCAGGGGTAGTAGGTGTTGTGAGTCCTAGGTATTGTTGGTCAGCCGTTGAAACCCTTTGTAAGTCACTTGATTTGAGCAGTTGCCAGGGTTAGGTGGTCCCATATCGGTAGTCCAGTCGTAGGTGGTCCGAGTACAGTGATCCTCATCCTCCAACCTCTCTGAAATTGTGAAAATGTCTTTGCTTTCAAAATTTACCCGAGCTTCTAGCTCTAGACAAAAGAGTCCAAATTTACAAAATAAAATGGAATGTAGAATTTCAGAAGTTGAACAAGATTTAACAAAAATGGTCTATCCCAGAAGTTCCTTACAAAAAGATTTATAAGATTTCAAAATCAATTTTTCTCAAAAATCTGAAGACCTAATAGACATTGTCGAACAGACAGTGCCTCTTGATGGTTCTTTAGAATCAAAACAATTAATTTTTATAACACTCTTGAATTTCTTAAAAATCAAGATTACAAGTATATCCATATTGGTCTGATCCAGGTAGGAATTAAACCTCTTACTAAGACAGGACTTGAAATTGCAGAGTCAACCCTTGCTATGGGACCAGTCTACTTCGACTGTTACCCCAATTTCTCAGTGTCTCTCAAGGATCCAAATGTCCTTGAAACACTAACCCTCAATATTCAGATACCTGGTTTCGATATGTTACCAGGATCTGAACCCGTTGCTCTCATTTACAATCCTCTTTCAGATCATCCTTCTGAAAGATCTATAACTCGATCTGAGATGGGTGATCCAGCTCAGTTGAATGTTCTATCAACCGAATTCATTTTAGACAAACAAAAGGTCAAATATGAATTCTTTCAAGATTACAATTTTGATAAAAGAAAAAAAAATTATGATCAAACTACTCCTGACCAAAGGATTAGTTTAGGGAAAATGTTCTATCAATTTTGTGAAGATATCAAATACCACATGCCATTTCTTTAATGGTATGAATCTATTTATCTTTCCAAAATTAATGTTCTATCAATTAATGTTGCCTCCTTTAGAAGAAATTCACATACAAACCCAAGGACAAACTATCATAGCCTTTCCTCTCAAGGATCCGATTTCCTCCTGTGATTCAAAAGGAATTGTCAAAATCATTTAGCAAAATAATTACACTAATGTTTTGCTAAATGAAATTGGCCAACAACTGAATAGTTCTCATGTTCAGTTATCTTCCCCAATTCCCAATCCTAAACCAGTTACTTATTTCAGTCCTACCACGATTGAACATGATGTTCTTTCAACTCCTCCTCAAATCGTTGAAGAGATCAATTGAAGACTTGCTGCTTTAAAACTTCATGTTGCACCTGTTTTGAAAGATCTTTCATCATCTAAAAAACAAATCAATACTCTGTCCCATGTTGATTCTGATAATTCAGAAGATGAACCAGACATTATGACTGAATTGGACAAACTTCAAACTAATGATAGATTTGAAACCAATCCAATTCGTTCATCTCGAACGTATCAAGCTGCAAATCCTTTGCCAACAACTAGAAATTTTTATCCTAGGCCAACCCTTCCAGATATGCAATATGAAGATAAACACCTTCATACATTCGATTCATTTTCTACAGGAAACATCTATGAATGGAATACAGATGGTTTGACTGAAGAAAATATTATCGAATTAACGCAAAACATGGTCATAATGGCATCTGCTCATCGCAGTGAGCATAAATCTGACCAAAGTATTGCTGGTGTTCTTATTGCTGGGTTTGTTGGGCAATTGAAAGGATGGTGGGATAATTATCTCACTTCTGCTAAACAGCAGGGTATCCTTCAAGCTATAAAAATCGAATACAATGGTCAACCTATCAAATATGATAACGGAGAAAATATCTCTGATGCAGTTGCAACACTGATTTTTGCCATTCTCAAACATTTTATAGGTAATCCTTCAAAATTTCAAAATAAATCTAAAGATCTTCTTATGATCCTTAGATGCAAAACTCTTAGTCATTTCTGATGGTATAAGGATGTATTCCTAAAGAAAGTTATGCTTCAAAATGAGGCTAACAATCCTTTCTGGAAAAGGAAATTTATGTTAGGGTTACCTCCTGTGTTTGCAGATATTGTTTTCGATAAGTTGCAAAGAGAGTTCAATGGTGACATACGGTTTGAAAGATTAACTTTCGGAGACTTGATTGCCAAGATCAATGAAGTTGCTTTGCAACTATGCAATGATCTTCGTCTCAAAGCCCAACTCAAAAAACAGAATATATCTAGTTCTAGAGAACTTGGATCGTTCTGTCAGCAGTATGGCTTTGAATCAATTCAAGCTCCTCCAATACAAAATCCAGACAAAAGTATCGGTCTCATCCAGCCCGAACTTTTAAGTCCAAACGGCCTTATGGCCCAAAACAACAAAAACAATTAAACAATTACTATTCTAGGCCCTAAAGACATGGAACCCATAAGCCTAAACAGTTTTCTAAACATAAAGGCCCGATGGTTCAAAAGCCCATTTGTTTTAAATGTGGTAAACCTAGTCAGTATGCTAAAAACTGCAAAACGGCCCAAAAGATCCATGAGCTTCAGTCTTCTGAAGACATCAAACAAATGTTTACTGCAATCCTGCTTAATTCTGAGATTGATTCTAACTCATCTGATGACATTCAAGTCTATCAAATGCGTTATGATTCTGATTCTTCTGATCAAGGAGATTCTGATTAGGATCATTGTGCAAAAGCTTGTACCTGCAATGCTTTGCAATCCATCAATATGCTCTCCAAAACAAAAGAAACTAGTATTCTTTTAGATTTTGTTGATCGTATTAATGATCATCAGCTCAAAACTGAGTATTTAACTGATATTAAAAATACAATCACTCACAAACCTGTTCCAGAAATTGTGAACCCATTCTACAATCATAAAGAAATCATTAATAGATTCAGAGCTCCTTCTCAACACTTTGTTTATGTTCCTGATCTCCAAGCTGAAGTCAATATTATGAAAAAAGAAATTGCTTAGCTCAAGCAAGGTCAAACTTGGCTTGAACAACTGTTGGTGAATCTTCAGATTCAACCTGTAACCTCTGTTCCTGATATTCCTTCATCTTCCAATCTTGTAGAACAAGGAGCTAATCCTGCATTTCTTAATGAAATGAATATTGTTACTTATCATAAATGGTATATTAATGTAACTTTGGTTATTAACTAGAATTACAAAATCAATACCATTGCTCTTGTTGATTCAGGAGCTGATCTTAACTGTATTGCTGAAGGATTGATTCCCTCTCAATTTTACAAAAAAACTACACAACAACTGTTTACCACAAACAGCCAATTGAATGTTCAATTAAAACTTGTTGGTGCTTACATTTGCCAGGATAAAATCTATATCCAACAGGATTTTTTGTTGGTCAAGGACATGACTCAAAAGATGATTTTGGGTACTCCTTTTTTGACAACAATCTATCCGTTCAATGTTACACATGAAGGTATTTCTACCACAATCCTTGGTGGTGACATTCTCTTCAAGTTTTATGCAAAATTAAGTTGGTTTAAATAAATTCTTTAAAACAAAAGAATTGTTTCCTCAACTTTTTGTCTCAAAAACAACAACATTTACATTTTCTTAAGACAGAAATTGTTTATCGATGAGTTGATAATCAATTCCAAGATACTCAATTACAATCCAAAATTGTTCATTTTAAAGAACAATTTTCATCAGAACTTTGTTCTGATCTTCCCAATGCCTTCTGGCATTGAAAGAAGCATATGGTTAGATTGCCATATGATCCTTCCTTTCGCGAATCTCAGATTCCTACAAAAGCCCGACCTATTCAGATGAATGTTGAATTGATGAAATTCTGCAAATCCCCGTGGAGTTGTTCAGCCTTTTATGTTTGCAAAGCTGTTGAGCTTGAACGAGGCACTCATCGACTTGTCATCAATTACAAACCCTTGAATAAGGGTCTCCAATGGATTAGGTACCCTATACCTAACAAACGAGATCTTATTAAGAGACTCGACTATGCTAGAGTCTTCTCCAAATTTGATCTCAAATCTGGATTCTGGCAAATCCAGGTCCATCCTCAAGATCGTTACAAAACGACATTCAATGTTCCTTTTGGCCATTATGAATGGACAGTCATGCCATTCGGCCTCAAGAATGCCCCAAGTGAATTCCAAAATATCATGAATGATATTCTTACACCTTTTTCCCATTTTTCAATCGTGTATATCGATGATAAAGTCATCTTTTCTGATTCCATTGATGACCATTGGAAACATTTGTATCAGTTTTACAAAATCATCAAAGAAAATGGTTTGGTTCTTTCTCCAACTAAAATTGATCTTTTTAAAACAAATGTCAGATTTTTAGGTCACAAAATTCATCATGGAATGATCACTCCTATTTCCCTGATGAAATTAAAGACAAAAATCAATTGCAACGCTTTTTAGGATCTTTGTATTATGTTGCAGATTTTTACAAAAAATTTCGTGTTTTACTTAAGCCCTTGTTTTCAAAACATAAGTCTAACCCAAAACCATGGACTGAAACTCATTCTCAAATAGTCAGACAAGTCAAAGCCCAGGTCAAGAGTCTTCCTTGTCTAGGGATCTCAAATCATGTAGCTTTCGAGATTATTGAAACAAATGCGTCCAACCAGGGATACGGTGGTATTCTTAAACAGCGTCTACCCGAATCCACACAAATACAATTAATCTGATACCATTCAAGTATTTGGAATTCTGCCCAAATCAATTACTCAACAGTCAAAAAAGAAATTTTATCGATTGTTTTGTGCATCATGAAATTTCAAGATGATTTAATTAATCAAAAGTTTTTACTTAGTGTTGATTGTAAATCTACAAAAGAGATTTTAACTAAAAATGTTTTAAATCTCGTCTCCAAACAGATTTTCGCACGTTGGCAAGGACTTTTGTCAGCTTTTGATTTTGATATTGAATATATAAAAGGAGCAGATAACTCTCTTGCAGGTTTCCTGACAAGAGAATTCTTACAAAAATGAGTTGTCAATCCTCTTCTTCCTTCAGACCATCTCCTCCTCCAAAACCCCAAACCAAAGCCCAATACGCTATGAAGCCTTCTCCTTCATAGCAAAACCCCCCCTCTTTCTTATGCTTTGTCCCTTACAAATCCTTATTAGCCTTTGTCAAGTGCAGAAGAATCAAGTTCTGCAATGACAAGTTTTCAAAAACCCCAAATTCCTTCTCTAAATCTTATCTTACAAAACCTTGTTTGGATCCGATCACATTGATCAAACCATGCTTTTATTCCCTTACAAAAGATCCTCACTCTTTTCAATACAAATGCCCTTTTTGAGGAATCTGATATCCTCAAAACTCAAGAATTTTATGAGTTCATACTGGTCGACACTGACTCAGTAGTGATCACTCATCACAAAAATCCTTCTCATCCTGAGAAGATTTCCCATTCCGAATGTCAAATCCTTAAGGTTTTGTCTGAAGCTGATTGGAAACAACATCCTCATTTCCATAAGAAGTTTTCGGTCAATTATCTTCCCACTTCTTACAATTATCTGGATTATAAGCAAGCTTAGTGCAGAGTTTTCTTTCTCTTTTCTCATAACTGTGCTCATTCATGGTTTTTTTTTTTTTTGCAAAAAATTCAATCAAAAGTCGAACACTCTTTGGTTCCAACACTCCTGGTGGAATCATTTCGGTTCAATTCAAGAAATCTTGCCCCCTGCAGTCAATGAAGGCTGACAAGTTTTTAAATAAAAGTTCAATTTGCCAATTCCAGTACCCCAACAGGTATTGCCATTTTGATTTTTTGTTAAGTTCAATCTTTCTTGGATCTGTTGCTGGGACTATAAAGTCACAACCCTTACAGCCTCAAGTCAATCGGCTCAGCCCCCTCTCTGGTTCTATCGCCGATTCAAAGTCAAATGGTGGTCCTCATTTGATCACTCCCATGCTACAAAGGATGCAGTCACCAGGTTCTTTTCAGGCAAAGATCAGAGCCCTGCTCAACCTTTGGTGAATCCAATTGAAGTTCCTTCTGAAGCAAAGCTTTTTCGACAGTTTATCAAGAAACAACTTCAAGGAAAACCTAAAAAAATGCAACTATTGGAAACCATGTCAAAAATCTGTGCGGAAGATTCAGATGATGACGATGAACCAATAGTTCCTCTCAATGAAGACAATTGCTATGGCATCTTCTCGCCACATGCACAAGTCTGACCCCCACAACAACATTATTGTGTCTATGAATCATTGTGATTCTAGAAACAATAATTACAAAGTTACTTTTGGCCAACCGACAACATCTTTCTTACAAAGCAACCGCGTGCATCCACAGTGCCCGCTCTCACAAAGTCAAAAGGTGAACAGTTGAAGCATCTTCAACAGTTTCTCCACCAACTACAATTATGCAAACAACATGACAAAGCTTCTTCATTCAGCTTTCCATGATTACAAAGGACAAACGTCCACCCACTCTCCACCTCACATTCGAGAAGGCTTATCCCTTCTCTTTCAATTATTGTATTTTTTTCTATTTAAGCAAGTGTGTAACTCTGCATAAGGCATAACTTATCTCCCATGTAATCCTTAGCTTTCACTCCTGTAAGTTTCTCTCCTGTATTTACTATTTTCAATAAATAAAAGCATGCATTGTTCATCTTCTCTTTCTGACAAAACTTTTCTAAGAACTGATCTTATTTAGAACATCTCGTTATACTAGATTAAAACCTAGTATCGGCATCGTTCTCTTGAACAAGTCAAAAGAAAATGTCTTTTGAAATTTTAGTTTCATTTACATTAGTATATATCTTCTTAAGTATACTTCTGATTTTGTATGTTTTATTCTCTCCTATTTTCTCCTTTCTGTCCTCTATTTAAATTGGTGCTTCTTAGTCTATCTATTGCAATCCTGGGTAGAAATTGGTATCAGAACCATGTTCATATTTTCCAGGGGTAGTAGGTGTTGTGAGTCCTAGGTACTGTTGGTCAGCCGTTGATGACGTTGGTCAGCCGTTGGAACCATTTGTAAGTCGCTTGGTTTGCGCAGTTGCCAGAGTTAGGTGGTCCCATATTGGTGGTCCAGTCGTAGGTGGTCTGAGTACAGTGTTCCTCATCCTCCAACCTCTCTGAAATTGTGAAAATGTCGTTGCTTTCAAAATTTACCCGAGCTTCTAGCTCTAGACAAAAGAGTCCAAATTTACAAAATGGGATGGAATGTAGAATTCCAGAAGTTGAACAAGATTTACAAAAATGGTCTATCCCAGAAGTTCCTTACAAAAAGATTTATGAGATTTCAAAATCATTTTTTTATCAAAAATCTGAAGACCTCATAGACATTGTTGAACAGACAGTGCCTCTTGATGGTTCTTTAGAATCAAAACAATTGATTTCGATAAACACTCTTAAATGTCTTAAAAATCAAGATTACAAGTATATCCATATTGGTCTGATCTAGGTAGGAATTAAACCTCTTACTAGGACAGGACTTGACACTTGTGCTTTTATCGCTCTTCGCGATTGTCGACACAATCAATTCCATGACTCTTTGCTTGGAATTACAAAGTCAACCCTTGCTATGGGACCAGTCTACTTCGACTGTTACCCCAATTTCTCAGTGTCTCTCAAGGATACAAATGTCCTTGAAACACTAACCCTCAATAATCAGACATCTGGTTTGGACATGTTACCAGGATCTGAACCCATTGCTCTCATTTACAAAATCACTTTCAAAGCCATGAAGACTCAATTGAGTCTAAAGGCTTTGATGGAGTCCGAAAAAGGATACACAATCCTCTTTCGGGCCAACAAAGATAAAACTAGTGTTATTGTTCCAAAGACAATACACTAGAATCAAGTTACCCTCCCTGTAACATGGCAGGTCCAATCAAACCCTAAAAGGCCTCCTCCTAGTCAGTTTAGTCAGGTTATAACTCTTGAAGACGGAACTGTTGAATTACAGTTTTCTGAATCAAGGATAACTAGGTTACAGCCTCTTGATTTCCAATCAGGACGTAGATCTGAATCATCATTCAGAACTGCTCCTACCCAATTCCCTAGAACTCCTACTCAAGAAGTTCTCCCTCATATAGATCTTGCTAACCTGAGATCTAATCCTTATCACCCACAAATCCCACAACCAATTTATAATCCTTCTTCAGATCATCCTTCTGAAAGATCTTCAACTCGATCTGAGATGGGTGATCCAGCTCAGTTGAATGTTCTATCAACCGAATTCATTTTAGAAAAACAAAAGGTCAAATATGAGTTCTCTCAATATTACAATTCTGACAAAAGAAAAACATTTAATGATCAAACTACTCCTGACCAAAGGATTAGTTTAGGGAAAATGTTCTATCAATTTTGTGAAGATATCAAAGACCACATGTCATTTCTTGAATGGTATGAATCTATTTATCTTTCCAAAATTAATGTTGTCAGAAATGTTTCTAAACCTTAGCGTCTGAAAAACTCTGTTGTTGAATCAGTTTTGCCTCCTTTAGAAGAAATTCACATACAAACCCAAGGAAAGACTATCATAGCCTCTCCTCTCAAGGATCCGATTTCCTCTTGTGATTCAAAGGGAATTGTCAAAATCATTGAGAAAAATAATTACACTAATGTTTTGCTAAATAAAATTGGTCAACAACTGAATAGTTCTCCTGTTTAGTTATCTTCCCCAATTCCCAATCCTAAACCAGTTACTTATTTCAGTCCTACCACGATTAAACATGATGTTCTTTAAACTCCTCCTCAAATCGTTGATGAGATCAATCGAAGACTTACTGCTTTAAAACTTCATGCTGCACCTGTCTTGAAAGATCCTTCATCATCTAAAAACAAATCAATACTCTGCCCAATAATGATAGATTATTTAGAAGATGAACCAGACATTATGACTGAATTGGACAGACTTCAAACTAATGATAGATTTGAAACCAATCCAATTCATTCATCTCGAACATATCAAGCTGCAAATCCTTTGCCAACAACAAGGAATTTTTTTCCTAGGCCAACCCTTCCAGATATGCAATATGAAGAGAAACACCTTCATACATTCGGTTCATTTTCTACAGGAAAACATCTATGAATGAAATATAGATGGTTTGACTGACTAAAATATTATCGAATTAATGCAAAACATGGTCATGATGGCATCTGCTCATCGCAGTGAACATAAATCTGACCAAAGTATTGTTGGTGTTCTTATTGCTAGGTTTGCTGGGAAATTGAAAGGATGGTGGGATAATTATCTCACTTCTGCTGAACAGCAGGGTATCCTTCAAGCTATAAAAATCGACTACAATGGTCAACCTATCAAATCTGAGAACGGAGAAATATCTCTAATGCAGTTGCAACACTGATGTTTGCCATTCTCAAACATTTTATAGGTGATCCTTCAAAATTTCAAAATAAATCTAGAGATCTTCTTATGATCCTTAGATGCAAAACTCTTAATCATTTCAGATGGTATAAGGATGTATTCCTAAAGAAAGTTATTCTTCAAAATGAGGCTAACAATCCTTTTTGGAAAAGGAAATTTCTTTCAGGGTTACCTTCTGTGTTTGCAGATATTGTTCGCGATAAGTTGCAAACAGAGTTCAATGGTGACATACCATTTGAAAGATGAACTTTCGGATACTTGATTGCCAAGATCAATGAATTTTATTTGCAACTATGCAATGATCTTCGTCTCAAAACCCAACTCAAAAAACAGAATATATTTGGTTCTAGAGAACTTGGATCGTTCTGTCAGCAGTATGGCTTTGAATCAATTCAAGCTCCTCCAATACAAAATCCAGACAAAAGTATCGGTCTCATCCAGCCCGAACTTTTAAGTCCAAACGCCCTTATGGCCCAAAACAACAAAAACAATATAACAATTACTATTTTAAGCCCAAAAGACATGGTACCCATAAGCCTAAACAGTTTTTTAAACATAAAGGCCCGATGGTTCAAAAGCCCATTTGTTTTAAATGTGGTAAACCTTGTCATTATGCTAAAAACTGCAGAACGACCCAAAAGATCCATGAGCTTCTGGCTTCTGAAGACATCAAACAAATGTTTACTACAATCCTGCTTAATTCTGAGACTGATTCTAACTCATCTGATGACCTACAAGTCCATCAAATGCGTTATGATTCTGATTCTGATTCTTCTGATCAAGGAGTTTCTGATCAGAATCATTGTGCAAAATCTTGTAACTGCAATGCTTTGCAATCCATCAATGTGAGTTGTGTAGAAGAGCATAACTAATCGAATGACTAATCTAATTTTTGAAAAAGGGCAATAACAATGCCATACATAGACAGACAAAGAACCGTGCAGGTCTGAAAATTGGGAGTAAAATATTCCTCACTTAAATTTTTTACACAATGAACTTCCTTATATTTCTCTAATTTTTCTAAACCACTAAACATGATTTCTAATAATACGGATGTAATTGATTTCTGCTTTTTTTGTTCGTTGTTTACCTAGACCTACACAAATAGCACATGTAAGCCAAGGACCATCATGTGGCAATCGATGACACTCTAATTCTCAAGTTAGATAAGGCTTAGGAGAAGCTTAAAACTATAAACTGAGATTTTGTACCGTACCTTAAGTTCATTGAACTTATCTCTCTTTTGTATTATAGGAGTTCTTGTTCAACTAGGCCTTTGGAGGTGTAGTTTTGGAAAAGAGATATTGTTTGAGATCCTTTCTTGTTTGGGAGATGTCCATATAGGATAGTTACCCTACACGGCCTATGCTCCTAGATCTTCAAGAGAAGTTACCCTTTCTGAGTGTTTTCCATGCAAAGAAGTTTTCTTGCCCGACTTATACTCTAGTATTTATTTCCTAATCAGAACCGATGTACTGCTGGCATGCCTGTCTTGGGTCCCAGATATTTTCCTTATCAGAGCTTACTCTTGCCTTATCAGGGCTTATGAGTATTGGGTTTGACCGCATGATACGTGGGCTTAATGGCTCTTTGCAATTCGGGTCCAACGTTATGGAAGATGCCAATAGTGGATTTGATGCTATCTGGGCCTCGCTAGATTGTGCATGCAATCGAGCATGCTTTGTTCTGTTGACGAGATTATCATGACACATGTATGGTGCTTATCAGAGGACGGTTTGATGTAACATCAGCTACTCCCCCCGCCCCTCGAGTTAGTGGGTCGTCTCATTGGTCCACTAGGTAATTTCATGAAGCCACTCTGCAGTCTAAGTTGTTCCTCAAGCTGCGAGTTTCATTAATTGAGCGTGCGCTAGCTTGAAATGAAGGAAATGCGAGAGTTCAATTTTCTGTATAAATCTCCTGCCTATGGAGTGTTGCCCCTTTACTCTTTCGATTTCAGAGATTTTGCTTTGCCGTATCTTCTTTTGTGTTTTTTACTTTGCTTAACCTTCGTATTCGAAAGCTTGGACTATCTTTCATGGTAAGCTGGAATCAGCTTTCTGGAGAATTGTTCACTAAAGACCACAAGTTCTTTGAGGAGAGGTTGCTCTCTGAATCTGATTTGGAAGTCATTCGTAAGACGTACGAGATTCCTGATGATCTGGTGTTCTGTATTTTGGGCACCGAACTGACATCGTTGTCCCCTCTTGAAGGGTTTATCTGTCTTCACCGATGTATGCTTCAATCAGGTGTCCACTTTCTTGTTATCAATGAGATTTGGGAGTTTCTGGCGTACCTCGACATTGCATCCGCTCAATTGGTATCGAACGAATATATGACTGTGATTGTCATTCTAATTAGGGATAGGGACGCTGGTGTCCAAGTATCTTTAAGGGCTGTCATGCCCCGATTTTCGAGAAAACAAAAATCCTTATATCCACGTAGGATTATTTGTTTCCCCAAATTCGGAACGTGAAATTTAATAACATAAGAACATTTAGTAACAACAACGACTGAGACAAAAAATTTTGAAACAAACTAAAAAAAATCTAACCAGGAAACTCTGACGATGAGGGCTCCACTAATGAAACTCCTTTAGCACTGTCCAAAAATCTCTAAACCTGAAATAAATAAAATGAAAATTTCCTTCTTCCCATCTCTATCTTCAACCTCTGTTTAGTAGCATAAAACTTTACATCTACCAGCTTTGATAAAGAAGGTGATGTGATCCCAGCTTTGTACCTTGATGGAATTTCAGTCGTTGGCTTGGCTTTCCAAATGATTGCATTGTTGTCTCGTAATCTCCTCCACCACCCTCTTTGATGGAACGTACTCCTCTTCACACACATCATACAATTTCATAGTCCTTCGAGACCAAATATGCCACAAACAACAAGCCCATAAATAAAAAAGTAGAGAATGAATTGGATAACGCAGAAAAAGGAAAAATAAATAAAGAAAAACCCACAAAGTGAGAACCTGAAAATGATCACTACTAGAGTTTCGTCATTCCAACAAAATCAACACTTCAAAGAAAAAAAGAAAAATACCCACCACTGTGAATGGATCTTCGGTATTGACCATCAAGAAACAAGATCCAGTCTATTGCAAAGACCAGGACAATTATGAAGAATATGCAGATCTAGTACCAAAAATGGATTTACAAACCAAAGACTCCCTCCTTCAAGATCAGTGCCATCATACCCTAGATGAAATCAAAGCTTCATGTTTTGGTTGTTCGATGGATCAACGGCCAGAGAAAGACGCAGATAAGAGATCTTTAGAGAGGAAGGAAGACTTGATCTTGAAGGAGGGAGTCTGATTGTTCCACAGCTAGAGGAAGACTTGGTCTTGATCTTGAAGGAAAACTTGATCTTGATCTTGAAGGAAGACTTGCCTTGATCTTGAAGGAAAACTTGATTTGATCTTGAAAACTTGATCTACGTCTAGAAGAATGAAGACTTTATCTTGAAGCTTCTTGAGATGAAGAAAGATTTAGAGAGATTTAGAGAAGTGATGAAGGAAGGGGCTAGAGAAGAGTGTTTTAGAGTTTAGAGAATTAGAGCTTTGGTTTGCAAAACCCTAGGGATAATGGGTTGGGCTTGGCTTTGTCTGGGTTTGCTAAATATGGGCTTGGACTTTATTTGAAATTACTACAGTAACTGGGACGAACCGGAACGGTCCGGGACTATATTTGTGAAAACCGATTTCATCCCAGTTCCAACCGGTTCGAGACCTGGATAAAAATAGGATAAATTGGTTGGTCCCGATTTGAACAAGCTCGGGACTACATCGGACAAGGTCGTACGGGTCGAGACCGGGATTCTTGTCCACCCCTGTTCACATCATTGAAACAAAGAATACAAAGACATTTACATCAAACATACAACATTAGACAAGAGTCACAATGGCTGAATACATTAGACTAGTAATTAAATTTCATCTGTACATTATCATGGCGATGCTGAGAATAATAAGTAGCAAAGAACCAAATCACAGCCAGCCAATTGTGTCGAGAAAAATATGAATTGGTGAGAAAACAATAAGCAATTTTCATGGAAACAAAAGTAGAAATTGCAATGAATTTTAGATGATCAGAATTACTCAAATCCAAACCTAGCAAAGTGTCCCAAACTGCTAGTCCGAATGGGCTAGATTGCACCCTGCACTGCACATAGATAATTATTAGCGATACAAACTACGTCTTTTTACAAGTCTCAAAGCTACATGTTCAACATGGTTGTGCTTGTACCATGATGAAAATGTATCAGTCATCTAGGAGACTTCCCCAAACATGAAAAATAAACTAGATAAAGCCAACACCCCATTTTAGTTTTGTGATTTCTTATGCCTGAAGGCACAAAATACACAAAAGTGATTTCTAACTAAGCAAAGTGAGCTAAAGCTAAATCTATTTGAATGAAGGGTAGAAAACCCATTATGGAATTCGACCTCAAAACAATCACAATGCCAAACCGAGACTCCAGGATGGCGAATTTGATAACATCTTTCTCAAATGGAAAGGTATGCACGATTGACTGAACATGGACTTGTTTCATTCTAAAATCTCATGCTAATTCAGAGATTAATTTGAAAAAAAAAATGTAAAAAGGAGAATGAAGAAAACTCACTGTGATCTTCTCTACCAAAACGCCTCCTTTCAGCCCCCACAACCTCACCCCCTTGACAGCCACCTTGTTTGCATACACAGACACATCAACCCCCCTCAAAGCAACACCACATAGTGGCCCCTCTATCTTGTGCGATCTTTTTTTTTTTTTTTTTTTTTTTTGCGCTAAAATCAAGTGGGAAGTGAGATGAATGAGAAAGGAAGAGAAAGAAGCAACTTGGCAGGTAAGGAATTGTTGGCACACTCGGTCAAAGCTGAGCTTGTGGCTGGAGAAGAAGTGGGAGAGGCACAGAAAAAAGAAAAAGAAGAAAGAATAAAAAGGAAAAGAGGGGCTTTTCTTTTAAAATGTTGGTGGCTATTTGCCCCCACTAAAATTCTAAAAGCACCCACCCTTAAACTCACAAAAAATAAAATCCTAGAATTTGAAATTTAAATTCAAATAAATTCAACTTTATTATAATTAATTTAAAATATACTAATTTTAGTTATATAAAATTTAGGGGTGTTACAATGGGCGTTTCAATTGCTTATTTCCCCATGGACGATGCCAAACTGATGTAATCGATTCTTGTTCTCCTTCATTGTCTTTTATCTAGACCTGCACAGGTAGCACACATGAGCCAAGGACCACCATGTGGCGGCCGATGACACTCCGATGCTTAAGTTAAATAAGGCTTAGGAGAGGCTTAAAACTGTAAACTGAGATTTTGTAGCGTATCTTAAGTTCATTAACCTTATCTCCATTTTATAGTATAGGAGTCCTTGTTCGGCTAGGTCTTTGGTAGCATAGTTTAGGGAAATAATCTTGCTGGATATCCTTTCCTGTTTGGGAACTGTCCATGTGAGATAGTTTCGTTGCACGACTTGTGCTCTTAGATATGTGGGAGAGATTTCCCCTTTTTGAGTGTTGTCCATACAAGAAAATTTATTTGCCCAACTTATACTCTAGTATTTGTTTCCTAATCAGAACCGATGTACTGCTGGCATGCTTTTCTTGGGCTGATCTCCCAGATACTTGCCTTATTAGGGCTTACTCTTGCCTTATCAGGCTTACGAGTATTGGGCTTGACCGCTTGACGTATGGGCTTAGTGGCTCTTTGCAATTCGGGTCCAACATTATGAAATATGCCAATAGTGGGCTTGATGTTGTCTGGGCCTCGCTGGGTTGTGTGTGCATGCATGCAATCGGACATATTTTATTCTGTTGACGAGATTATCATGACACGTGTACAATACTGATCAGAGAAAAATTTGATGTATCATCAATACCTATTTAGATGTCTCCAAAATCATGGAAACCCCAGTTGGGTTTCACAACAAAGAAGTATACAAGCGAATCTTCTGGATTTTCAATTAGTCTCGGTGCTTCTCTAAAGTTGTTCCCATGCATGTTCGGTAGTGAATTTTTTCAGCAAATATTCCACTAAATATTAATGCAAATGCGATGGAGGATTTGGTGTTTGCGCTATGATATTCACCAAGTGATATTGATGGGAAACCATGTCAACAATTTGTGATTTCCACCACAGATCTCTTAAGCTGTTGTTGGGTTAAATAGGGTTCATATGATGAGTATGATCGGAGAGTGAAGAAAAACTTGGTTCTTTACAGACACCAATGAGTCAAACCACATAGGGTTTTGCATTGTAAAAATGGTGAAGACAATTAGACTACATAAAGTAAACAAAAGAAGACTTTTGCTTTGTAATCAGTGCATTGGGCATCCCATCCCGCGATTTCGATCCCGTCCCGATTTTTTCGAGTCTTAATGGGATTGAATAATTTCATCCCGATTCCGTCCCGTCCCGATTTAGAATGGGATGGAGATTTTCAATCCCGCCAATCTCGTCCTGTCCCGAGCTAAATTTTTAATATTTATTATTAATATTTTTATTTATTTATTTATTTTTATTTATATAAACTTACAGATGACTGACAGAAACCCATGGTGTTTGCAGAGGTAACATAAATGTTACTTTAAGAAATAAATATTCATTAAGCAAGAGAAAGATATCGGACAGTTGCTTGGATTTCCAATAAAAGTGGCTCCAATTATTTAACTTCCAAATGTTGATAATACCCAGGTGAAGATGAAAAATAACAATTAACTGAGTAATACATATTCATAAGGGAACATTCAGGGGCGGAGCCAAGAATTTGAGATGCCCCGGGCTGTAAAAATAAATTTTTTTAATTACAATATATGTATTGATGGTAAACCATTATGAATATGTTAGAGCATCACCAATAGGTCTATATTTCTTTCCTAACAAAAGATGAAATGTCATTTTGTCAAGGAACCATGAATTTTGTTTCCCACAATAATGAAATTGTAAAATCAGTTGGGAGGTCATCACAACGACCAATACTCTTAGTGGGTCCCATTTATCATGTTATTTTCTAAAAGTCAGCCCACTCGACTACATTGTTAGGGGATTTAGTGGCTACCCTTATATTTGCATGCTACATCTATATCTAATTATAAGAAAGTTATTTTTCACGCTCTTATATGATGATAATCTTCGCAGCAGTCACAGGCAGCACGCTGATCCCGTCCCGAACCCGTTTGGGATGGGACGAGGTCGGGATGGGGTTTTTCCCATCTCGTCCCGTCCTGATCCCGTATGAACGGGATGGGATAGGGATGGGTATATCTCATCTCATCCCGTCCCGTGCCCACCCCTAGTCAAACTCTCCCTCAAGGTTCTAAAGTTTGCTCGATACATAAAACAGAAATTCTAGAGAGCTTGGGTCTGCTGCCTGATTTTCACTCCTGACCGGGCGTAATTACCCTTTTGCCCTCCTTTATTGTGATTATATTTAAGAGTGTTTAAAGGGGAGGGGCAAAAGTGTAAAAATTCCACTCAGGCGTGAAAACCAGGTAGCAAGCCCAAGCCGCCTAGAAGGGCTGTACATAAAAACATGCGTATAGAAACGAACATATGCTATGCATATACAAATATTAAAAAAAAAAAAAAACGTACCTCCATACTCTTTGGAATAAAGAATATTGAGAATGAAAAGAAATAAAATAAAATATGCCCGAGCAATGTGCTGATAACGAGAGAATAATAATGCGAAGGAAGAAAGTAATTTCTTATTCATCTATATTAATTGGTGGCAGAGATAATGCAATTATATAACCAACACAAGTAAAACATTGACACATGAGTCTATGTATATCCCTCTCTCTAATGTGGGTAGGGGTGGGCACGGTCCGGATCGGTTCCAAATTTGAAGGAACCTGACTCGAACCGTTTACATTTTAACGGATCCGGTCCGGTCCGGATCCCTTAATTTTGATAATTGGAACCGAACCTAACTCGAACCGTTCTAAACGGTTCGGTTCCACGGTTCCAAACGGTTCCAAACTTCCAATCATATTCATACACAGATCATACAAAAAAATTATCCTGTCATATTCATTTCATACAGATCCATAAGAGATCTACAGAAAAAATAAATTTAAAAAAAACCAACATATTAATTTACAGAAACGGGGAACTTTGCTCTGTTTGGAAATCAACAACAGTCAACAAACCACTAGTAGTAAACAAAAACATTGTATCTACTATTAGGTGAGAACATTCTGAAAGAGGGTGTTCTAAATTGTAAAGGGGCCTAGAAACTCACAATCCATCATTAAGAACATCCAGAAATCATCCATCAACAGAAATGGGGTTGTGCATCATTCTGGGTTTGAGATCGATCAACATCCAGCAAATCCCTTTGGTGGCCTTTGAGATCGAACCCAGATCTGGGTTTGCTTCGCCTGAGATGAACTGAAATGGGGTTGTGAGGAAGATGAAGATGAGGAGAAGAGAAGGTGAGATTGTGATTGAGAGACCCATTTTGAGTTTGAGTTTGAGGCGACAAAAAAAAACCCTCATCAATGATGAAACTCAAAGATGAAGAATGGAGATAGGAATGATATCAGTGGATCGATGGAGCGAAGAGAGCCAAGCCTGCTTCCTGACTCACCTCCACTCAGACCACACAAAGGGCTTATCTCCCAAATGGAACAGACTTTCGCTCTTCTGCTCCCCAATCACTGCCAAGGTCTTCCCTCTCAAGTTCCCTGCTTTCAATCTTTCCTTGCTTAGGGTTTTGCTGCTTCGACAGAGAGGATAGGGCTTCTTCGACAGAGAGGATAGGCCAACACTCGCTGATTTCTTCTCTTCTGCTGCTTCTTCGACAGAGAAAGGAGTGTTGATCTCGCAGCGCTGATCTCTATTCTCTTCTTCTCTGCTGCTGCTTCTTCGACACTGCTGATCTTCGACAGATAGAAGAGAGGATAGGAGAGGAGAGGGGAGGAAAATCTCCTTCTCGAGACAAAGGCAGAGAGAGGAGAGGGAGATCTCCCTTCCCCTTCTCGAGATAGAGACAAAGAGAGGAGAGACAGAGAGACTGAGAGAGGAGAGTTTAGGTTTAGGGTTAGGTTTTGGTTTTTATAGTAAATGCAATTTGAAACGGTCCGGACGGGTCCAACCCGGACCGTTTCGTTTTTAAAATTAGGAACCGGGACCGGACCGTTTTATAACGGATCCGGACCGATCCGGACCGTATCTAAAAACTTATAATTTAAATCCGAACCGTTTAGAGGAAAACGGTCCGGTTCGAGTTGAATCCGCGGATCGTCGACCCGTTTGCCCACCCCTAAATGTGGGCATCCATATAACTCGACAATATTCATATTCATAATAGTTCTTAAATTTGGAATCAATATTCATGTTGAAATTTTAATGTGCAACAGACGTGGGTCTCTTAAAGCTAACCTCTCGAAGCTTTGAGATCTCTCTTTCAATGGTCATTTGAACGTACGGCCGGCGGAGCGATGCATCGGGATGATCTTCTTAGATTCAAGCTTCAACAGAGGAGATGAACACAAAGCATAAAGCATCACCTTTCGTGAGTCTCTTCGCAAGATTCCTCCTCACAAGATGTCTACAATTTCGTCTTCTCGTCGCAAGATTCTCGTCCCTCTGGACTTTCGATTCCGACCTCTATGCCTCCAATTCATTGCCTCCACTTACAGATTTACTACTGGTGAAGTTCTTGACGCCCGACAAATGTGGAGAGATTAGAGTTGGATCCATGAATCTTGTGCAAAAATCCTAATTGAGGATAAAAAATTAAGATTGGTGAACTTTATTTTGAAAAGAAAATACTTTGTCCATTCGAACAACAACATATATTACTCAGAAAATGGTGTCAAACTTCGAAAAATGGATTCATCGGAAGAAGGAGAGAAGCGTAGTCGCATTGGAGAGTGGAGACTGGGCTCATTGGAGAGAGGCATCGATGGAGATGGGTGATTTAGGTTTAGGTTGTTTTTGGGGAAATAATATAAACGAATATTTGCGGGGTAATATAACCAAATCTATATCCACCTCGAGTAGTCCGTAACGGGTACAATTTGAATCCCCAAAATCCATTAAAACAAACCCAGAATCCGTCCCATTCTGAACGTGGCGCAACAGATATCTGCGTAAATGCGCCGGAAAATTTTAGGGGTCGAGGGAGGGGTCGAGGGAAAGGGAGCGAGGGGTGGATGTAACCACCCATCCTCCTCGCGATGAGCTCCCACGCACATCTCCAACGCGATGAGTTCATCCCGAGGAGGATGGGTGGCCCATCCCTCGCTCCCTAGAAGGACTCAAATGCGCCTCATTGCGAACCCCACTACAGCCATATAGATATACTCATTTTGTTATCTCTGTTTAAACTACAGCCATATAGATTTATTCATTTGGTTAACATATGGTTATTGCATAATGATATATTCTTTAAAAAAAATCTTGAATTTAAAGTCAAACATATTGTTTGATTGCTTAGATATGCATTTTGATGATTCATATATAGTCCTCCCTTGATGATTAGCCATAAGTTTCATCATTAAAATGAATAAATTAAAACGAAGTTGACTTTGGAGTATTTCAGGAGGATCATTAAGGCAAGAGCTTTGCTAGGGATCGAGGGATGGGTGGTAACCACCCATTCACCTCGAGATGAGCGCATCGGATTTGAGATGCACGGTGGCACTCATCTCGAGGCAGATGGGTGGCTTCCACCCATCCCTCGTTCCCTCCCTCGACCCCTAGAATTTTCCTTAAGGCAAATCCCTAATATGAAGTTGACTAGTGAAAAATAATCTTAACATTGAGTAATTAAGAGCTTAACTTATTACTTATTAGGTGGGAGGAAGAGAATAGGTAAATGGATATGTTGACTTTTTCTTGACTTGTCTTCGTTTTAAAAAAAAAAAATTCAAACAAATTTGAATTAGTCTAGGGAGCCAGATCAGGCGTGTCAGGCTTGCTCTCTACCCTTCATCATCATAGAAATGGAAAATTATGATCATCTCCAGGATGATGGAGGGTACAAAGTCGGGCCTGGCGCGCCTAGCCTGGCTCTCTAGAATTTGGGAACAAATTTTGGATAGTCAAATGCACTTTGGAAGTTGTGCATAATATAGATAAGAAATTCAAAGAACTAATTCCTTTCAAATAGATGAGGGTAATTCTATAAAGAAATGGTTTCAGATTTTGGACACCACCACTTTTGCCGAAAAACACTGTCACTTTTTTCTTATGCATTGAAGGATACTACCAATAAAAAGAATCTTTCTTCCTCTTGAATGTATTGAGGAACACCACAACCACCACCCCTCCCTGCCTTATTTCTCTCTTCCCTTTTTATTCTCGTATCCTCCTTTATTTTTCTTTTCCTTTCTTCATTTTCTCTTTTCTTCTCCTTTCTTCCTCTTCTTCTCATCCTTTTCTCAAGAATAACAATTGGGAGGGATGGAACAACAACAACCACCCCGCCTCGCCCTGTCACCAGTCGCACATCTCTCCCCGTCTTCTATTTCATTATATATCGTGAGATCCGATTAACGGTAGACATTCCACGTCATTGAATGTCTCTATTTTTTTTTTTAAAGTCTCCATTCGCATGATGCACTGTGATTAAGGAAAAAAAAGACATTCAACCACATGCCATGTTTGTCGTTAATCAGATCTCACAACATTTAGTGCACGTCGTCAAATGTCTCTAGAAATTTATAAAAAGAAAAAATGAAACGGAGGATGTGGAGGGGTGTGAGATAGTGGCAGTGGCAAGGCTCCTGCTTTGTCCTTCCCTATTATTGTTCCTGAAAAAAAAGGAAATAATAGGAAGAAGAAGATAAGAAGTGTAGTTGGCCGGCCGACAGGAGGAGCGAGATGAGGCGAGGCAACGCAGTGTGGTGATGGTATTGTTCCTGAGATAAAGAGATGAGAAGAGAGGGTGAGAGGAGGAAGAGAAAATTTTGAATTTAGATTTATATTGGTCGCATCCTTCATAGCTGGTAGCATGCTTTATAAAGATTATGATATGCTTAAAAATAAGGAGTGATAGTGTCCTTCAATGAAAGTGTCAGCGTCAAGAAGTAAGAGGCTAAAGAAATTTGTATGCAAAATGCAATGCATGTGGAATGACCCACATGGATATATCTAATATTTTATAGACATTGCAAGGGTTTTATTATTATTATTATTTTTGATGAAATAGACATTGCAAGGGTTAATATGTAGATTTTCATACTATACAGCCAAGATAGTCTTAAATCTAATGAAGAATTGATCAATCAAGTTGCCTAAACTAATAGTCTACACATTGTACGTAATTCAAGTATCAAAAAATCCAACTACCCAATTAACCTAAACTTCAGGTTAGGGGTGGGCACGGGACGGGATGGGATGAGATATACCCATCCCTATCCCATCCCGTTCATACGGGATCGGGACGGGACGGGATGGGAAAAACCCCATCCCGACCTCGTCCCATCCCAAACGGGTTTGGAACGAGACGGGACGGGATCAGCGTGCTAATCTGGAGAATACATTTTGAACATATTTCTTTGTAATAAACGTATATAACTTTTTCTGCCATTTTGCATGTATCCATGTTTCACCCCCCCCCCCCCCCCCCCCTCACACTCGAACATATCTTACTCTTAGCATGTTCATGGATCAAAATATATGCATATATATAGGACAACATTTTTCAAAATTTTGAACATATCAATACCTTCTTGACACTCTCCTTCTCCAATATTCTCTCTGCCTCAGTCTGCAACAAGTTAAAACACAATTCAAAACTATTAGAACCATCAGACTACTCAAACAAAGACATTCAGAGAGGGAAAGGCCAGACTAAAGATTTCAACCTCTGGAGTGATAGGGAAGAGGAACAGAACACCAAGTACAGGCTTTGGGACCATTTCCAAGAGTTCATCATCCAGACCATACACATCAGAGAACTCTGCTTCGTCAGCTGGAAGACCAAGACCCCATAGAAACTGCACCATAGAAGTTTAAAAGAGAATGAATTAAAACAAAATTTTAAAATAGCAATTAAGTATTGAGATTATAAACATTTCTTTCACTAATTACCCCGTTCCAAGGAGTGGTAAACAGTTGAATCAAACATAAGCATCCCCCCCCCCCCCCCACCCTCCTAGTTGTTCTGCTTCTTGATCAGTGTAAGGGCTCCTACAAAACAAAAGGAACAAGGTGAAAATTTCTTTAAACAAATTTGATCAAACAAATCACGCCTATCTCATTGAAAGCTAAAAACCTAACAAAATTAGGACCCTGCCAAACAATTTTCGTTAAACAAAGACCTAAAGAAGATGTCATTGAAAGCTAAAAACCTAACAAAATTAGAACACTGTCAAACAATTTTCTTTAAACAAATACCTAAAGAAGATCTCATTGAAATCTAAAAACCTAACAAAAAAACCTAACAAAATTAGGACCCTGTCAAACAATTTTATTTAAACAAAGACCTAAAGAAGATCTCATAAAAAGATAAAAACCTAACAAAAAAACCTAACAAAATTAGGACCCTGTCAAACAATTTTCTTTAAACAAAGACCTAAAGAAGTTGGATCTTACCTCTAAAAATAGACGGATTGTGTAACAGAGAGCTAGAGAAGTCGGATGAAGCGGAAGCAGGAGGGGAGGAGGTGTGTCGGCGTTGTCGTGTGCAGTGTGCGAGCGAGAACACTCTGGAATCTGGATCGAGGGGACGAGGTGTGTCGTCGTCGTTGTGTGCTTGCGAGGACACTCTGGATCTGAGCGAGGACACTCTGGATCTGAGCGAGAACACTCTGGATCTGAGCGAGTGCTTCTTCAGTTCTTCTTCTTGAAGAACAGATCAACAGAGTGCTTCTTCTTGAATCTCTCTTCAAGAACTTCTTCAGAAGTTCAATCTCGCTTATCAAACAGAGTGCTTCTTCTCGAATCTCTCTTCAAGAACTTCTTCAGAACTTCTTCAGAAGTTCAATCTCGCTTAACAGAGTGCTTCTTCTTCAATCTTCTTCAATCTCGCTTTTCGCTATCGATTTCTTGAACGGTTTAACCTCTGCTGAGTCTGCTCTGTTTTTGTTATTTCTTCATTTGCTATAACCCTAAAATCGAACCAAAAGAATGACCAATGTTTTATCAGAGAGAGGAGAAATGAGAAAGTGAGAAGTATTTCAAATTTAGAGATATGTGTGAGACTGTGAGATATTCATTGAGATGCTAAAAAAGTAAAAATGTTATATACATCAGTATATTTGTATGGGCATCCACAATTCTAAAATAAATAATTAAATAAAAGTATTAATAATTAATATTAATTAATTAGTTCGGGACGGGACGGGATTGGCGGGATTGAAAATCTTCATCCCATCCCATCCCATTCTAGATCGGGACGGGTTCGGGATGAAATTATTCAATCCCATTAAGACCCAAAAAAATCGGGACGGGACGGAATGGGATCGGGACGGGAACGGGATCGCGGGATGGGATGCCCACCCCTACTTCAGGTACACTATTACTGATAGGGTATTGCTTTGTAACACCACCATTTCCACTTTATTACACCACCAACTCTACTCTATCCTAATCTATTGAGTAACACTACTACCTCTTTGAGTTTTAAGAATCAGCATATGTTACGAGTTTCAATCAAAATCTCACAGCCTATGCTGTGAGATTTTGCATAAATTTAGCAGATTTTTTGATTTTTTTTTTTTTGTTGAAATTTATGCCAAATCTCACCTTATACGCTGCGAGAATATGGCTGAAATTTGCAACATTTGCTGCTAGATTTTGCATAAAACTCGTAGAATTTAGAGTTTCGATAGTTTATATTTTTGTGTTATTTTAATTCGTCGTTTTATTTTTCCAACCATTGTGAGTTTGGGGATGTGGGAAAGCAGCACCGACGAGGGATGGTGGTGAAAGAAGGTTGTTGGAGAAGGAAGATGAGGATGATTGTTGGAAAAAAAGATTAAGGGGATTGTTGAAGGAGGAAGAAAAGGTGGTGGTCGCGGGAGGATGATGAGATCGCACGAGGAGGTAACATGAGTAGAAGTTGCAGGAGGAGAAATCGCAAAGAGCAAGAAGATATGAGGAGAGGAGAGGAAAAAAAAAAGAGGTTTTTGCCAATTTATTAGTGTGTTACAATTAGGTGGTGGTGTAATAGAGTGAAAATTGTGGTGTTACATAGCAACACCCTTATTGATAGTTCGAAGAATATCTTAATCAATATTACTTACAGCATCTATCACACAAGGGTTGTGGATTGTGGGTAGATATCAATATGTTAATGATATATGCGAAGTAGCTTGACCATTAGAGCATTTCCAACGATCTCCATATGAGGGCTTTCGAAATTTAACTAAATAATATAAACTAAGGATCTCATTGCTCACTTTATAGGTATTTGGTATTTGCTCTCCAAGAGACTCCCCAAACCCATTTCTTACATTTATTTTGTATTGTATTTTTATTTCCTCATCTTTGAAGTGGGTGAGATTAATAATTGAAAACTGGTTTGAAATGTAAAATGTGAGTCAAACCCACAAAATAAAATATTAAATAAAAAGTTAAGGAGCCAAAATGACTAGCTACATTTAACTAGTAAAGTGAAACTCTTTGGAGGCTCCTCGTACCACCTAGGATACGAGTCTCTTTCGGGTTCATCTTCCACTAGTTAAATGTTGTCAGCTAGACAATGAGTTCCAGGGAACGAGGTTGTTGGAGATGCTCTTAGTAAAACCATAACATCATAAGGTGTTTGTTGGTGAGAGGGTGTGAGAAAATTGTGTGGTTGATTACTAATATGTTTAGCTTGACAATATAGATATAAATTGAGTAGTCATCCATGCACGCTACGTGTGCAAACTATTACATTTTGGAATTGGAAAACAAAAAATATGTCCATGATTCAGTCTAAAAGCAAACAGTTCCATGGAGTGGCAGAGAGAATTATTAAAATTTCTACATTTTCAAAACATGAAAGTAGAGAAGTTAACTACTGTTATGTATTAAGATGAGAAACTGTAAATGAATGCACTGCATGAATGCATTTATGTTCATGTAAAATGCATGCGCCAAATTACACACAAACACTTTTTGACATTAGTTCCATAGTGAGATCAAATTCTCCTAAGTAAAGAAGTATTCTCCTTACATGCTTACCAAATGGATCAAATAGTTTATTGTAATCACTATTACAAAACACTATTAGGTAATCAATCATTATATATGAGCTTTATGTTTTACCTAATAAAGCAACCAATTCACAAAATTGGATGAAAATGCTCAATTAAATCATCAAAATCAACTTATTTACTACCAACATCAAATCAATTAAATCTTATTGCATGTTGACTCATCTACATTTCGATCCAATTAAACAAAGATTAGCAAAGCCAATGACAAAAATCACAAACACTGATGATTTTGAGGATGCCGTTAGTTGATTTTGATATTCAACACAGAAATTCTAAATGTCGAGGAAGTGGGCGAGGAAATGAGCGAGGGGAGGGAGGTGGCGGGGTGAGGACCGTTCACCTCCCTCGGGATGTATGCCATCTTTTTGGTGCACGCATCCCGAGGGAGGTGAACGGTCCCCACCCCGCCACCTCCCTCCCCTCACTCATTTCCTCGCTCGTTTCCTCGCCACGTAGAACAACTCTATTCAACATGATTACAAACTCAACTTGATCAACTTGCAGCATTATTGCAGTAGCCAACCCAGATGGAAGATAGAAAACATACCTTGAATCTGAAATAAAAAGATATCATTTTAACAATCAAATCGAAGATCGAAAACAAAGTAGTATTGGCATTAGATCGATCAAATACCTAAGATTACAGACAAAATGAGATGTTCACGTCTCCTTAGAAAATCCCAGTATAGGTGACTCTTTAATCCAAGCCTCTTGACAATGTGTTCAATAATGAAATAGGGGTTATTGGATCCATCCTCCATCCAAGAGTAGAGAGCACCAGAAGCTCCATTTCGTGAGTAGTTTTTGTCTCGATCACAAACTCCCCATCCTCCACCTAAAACAACAAAACCCCATTATAAATCTTCGACAAAAGATTGAATTGAACAAATACCAATTCAAGATTACTTTTAATAAATACCCATTGGATATTACTGATTGTTAAAGACTTAATTGAAGGTCCAAGAGAAGGAAAACTTGGGTTTCTTCAACCTTGGCCAATGGGAAACCTTAATAGTGAGTAAGAGTCCTTCTAGAATCTGTCTCAATTGCGATCAGATAGATGATGGCATTCTTACAATCAATGTTCATTTTGAGAATCGATCATTGTTTATTTCTTTTTAATCGGCGGTGAACGACTGCGATTAGATAGAGGAGGGGAGGGGAGAGGATGCGGATTGGAGAAGATGAAGGGATGTGCTAAAATAGTGGGAGAGAAGAGGGAGGGGGATATGGTGGGAAAATTGAAACATGGGTAAGGGCAAAATGGAAAACGAAAATCAGATTAAAGACATACTGTTGGGACAATTTACATGGATCAGCACCTATTATATCACAGTAAGATATTTCTCATATACTGACTATGTTTGCTAGTTTATTGTATATGATGTTCTACTCAAGCAAATTCCTATATGCAAATATAAAGCATAAATTCCATGGAATTATTGAGCATACGAACAATAGCACATGCATATAAACATTCTAATGTAGGCAAACATACTTTGACAAACAAATGAATTCTATGAAATAAATTCATACCTGTTTGTTGTAACTTCCGTATAAGATTCAACTGCTGTAACACTTCAAATAAACAGTTAAATAAAACTGTACCATTTTGTTCTTGGGTTGAGTCGCGGACTAGGTCGCTCTCTTTAAGACGTTTCGCGGCTCTGCCCAAGATTGTGCTAGCAGTGTTATAGCCCCGCCGTCCCCAGGATAAAACAGCCCAGAATCTTCTCTGTCTCGTTCAAATACGCACAATATATGAACGGTATACTATTCACCCTCTTATCATTTGCTCGGAATCATAAATCGGCAAAAACAGAAACATTGTTTTTCAAAACATGTTCTGGATGCACTACTGTTTTGCAAAAACGCAAGAACTGATTTTCAAACTCTGTTTTGCAATCACTTCCTGATTTCGAAGAACCAATATTCAAAATTCGAAGAACACTTTGATTTCAAAGAACCGAGATTCAAAAGCTGGAAGAAACAATCTGTTTTCGAAGAAGCAAAATCAGATACCGAAGAACTCTGTTCCAGAGTGGAAGAAACAAAACTCAGGAGCTGTTCTTCAAAGAATTCTGGCTCAGATTATCTCTGCTCTGTTTCTCTGTTTTTCAAGTTGAAAAACTGGAAGAAGAAGAAGATCAGAAGACTCTGTTTTTCTCGTTTTTAAGAATCAAAAACTGCTGCTCTGTTTTTTCGTTTTAAGAAGCAAAAAACTCTGTTGCTCTTTTTCTCTCAAGCTTTCAATTGATCAAGAACTGGAGAAGCTCTCCTTCATGTTCTCTGTTTTTCGGCTGTTCTTTCTATACTTTTAGGCTCTGATAAGAGATGGGTTATAATTATTGAAAGAGAACAAATGACAACCCAGGAAACATGGAGCAGGAATCCTGGAGCCGTCCACTGTCCACTCACATTTTTTATGTTTTTAAAAAGCCAAAAGTTCCAACAATCCCCCACTTGGATTTTTAAAACAATTTGACAATCCTCCACTTGGATTGAAAAAACAATTTTCATCGAGCAATCTTTCAAACATAAGATTGTGCATAAACAAAAGTGTCTTTCGACTTGAACTCTTGCGTAGTGTTCATGCTTTAGATTTTACTAGAGTAACTCGTAGTTTTGAACTCTATCTCTAACAGACATTACACGCACAACCTTTTCCTGGGTGAAGTCTAAAAAGCCCGTGCTTTACGGCCATGCACGTATATCCCAGTAAGTGAAGGCTCTAGGAATTTTGCCCACAAATTCCATAGGAAGCGGCCAAACTTCCACAATCACTTAGGTGAGTCTATCAAGAGTACTCCTGTAGCTAGGTACTCCACTCCACATAGAGTATAGACATCATTAAGAGTTTTGAACTCATCCTACTATCGCTTCAGGAATTCATGCTGTATTCTAGGAATGAGATTATTATTTTGTCAGCATGATTCACATCATATCATTCACAACTTGTTATTACCCATTGAACCTATTTCTTGGGATCTCCAGTCTATAGGTCGGGTTACCGTTATGAATGACTCATCCATCTAAGGGCTTTAGTCCCATTCCTTTCGAGGTTTCAAAAACCTTCACTCTAGCTAATACTTTCGTCAAAGAATTAACCGAGTTCACATCAGTTCGTACTTGATCCGATCTCTCAGCACCAGTACATAGAATTCTCTATCCGTACTGTGCTTACGACGTATTTGTCGTTTCTTGCCGTTATCATAACGGTTCTGTATTATTGCAATAGCCGCGGAACTATCGCATTGGATCAAGACAACTGGAATCAGTCTTTCCCATAAAGGGTTCTCTGCTAGCAGGGTTCTCAACCAAACTGCTTCTTCACTAGCCGTAGCTAATGTTCTAATCTCTGACTCCATCGTGGACTGTGCCAAAATGGTCTGTTTCTTTGACTTCCAAGAAACAGCTCCACCAACTATATTGAAAATATAGCCACTGGTGGTTTTGGAGTCATCTGAAAGAGTATTCCAATCAGCATCGCTAAATCCTTCAAGGACAGCGGTAAACTTCTGTAAGCCGAGGATCGTAGTCCTCTTAAGGTACCTCATGACCTTTTCAATTGCATCTATTAGGCTCCTTGAAATCTAAGGAAAACCTTCTTTACTGAAAATACATAGTAATCGGGGCCAAGAAGTTCATTGCCGTTTACTTCTCCTAGGCTCAGATTCTATGACTTATCATAGGCACGGTATTTGAGGATATACCCCCACTATTCCTCGAAATAACCCCCACTATGCCTTGAAAATAAATGCAATTTATCTTTTCATGAAAAATTCTTTGAGAAACACAAAAAATCTTTTCACAAAGAATCATAATTCACAAAATTATTCTTAGCATGTATAAAAATATACGTAAGCTTCCCATTAAGGGACTTTTGAACTTCGGTCCTTCTAACTATTGTCAAAAACAGGTTTAGCTACCTTTTTGAATGCATATTAAATGACGGTCTTCTTTGCTATCTGAAGTGGACCATGCATTCAATTCTTAAGGACTCATAAAATGAGAATATCGAATAAGATACCCATTCTATTCATCTCGCTATTCTCATTTTTTTCTTTTAAGTTCAAGGATCAACTAAAAATATCATTAGAACACGTATCTTAAATTCAGCTTCTGAATTTTTCAAATTTTGATGTAAACATCAAGCTTTCTGTGTTCAGCCTCTGAGAATTTAGTTGCAAACTTTGATAACAAAGTTCCGCAACAAAATCAAGCAATAGCTTCAATTGATCTATATTTTCATCAACATCATCATCATGAGAACATATCCTTTCCATAAGAATACATGTCCTCATGTGGAAGTCCGACCAATTTATGGTCTGAGCAAAATCATTTATTTATTGACATCAAGAACAAAATCCACAGGTCAATCTTTATATAAATGATTCCTTATAGCCTCCTTATGTCAAACATCAACTGTAACATTAAACTCAAGGTTTTTCTTTCCATCAATTTTATTGATAAATAGAGGCATTCTAATTTTCACAATAGATCAATTATTGTTCTCACCAAAATAGACTGAATCATTCAAGGTTTAGAGTATAGACTACATTTTACATGTCACCATGTGTATATGTAGGTCAATCTCTAACTACGTTAATCATAATTAATATGATTTCAATATGGTAGTAAAGTCACCATAAAAATATCTTTATAAATACACAACATGGAAAACCACCATTATAGATAAAGATATTGTAAACGTAGCTGTAAAACTCTAAATCATGTGGATCTTTAAATATAATCCTCTTTCTAAACTTTTCAAGTATTACCATGGATTGTGTCCTTGCATAGATTCTACCATAATCAATTTATAAAATAAATAAATGGAGAAACATGCTTCCATCCCAATTTCACAACAAAACACTACTACCCAAGGATACATAAAAGCATCATAGTGTAAACAAAACTAAATTCCAATTCTTGGAACAAATTTTGCTTAGGTGAATGGGATCCATAACAGACACATTCAAGCAACATGGCAATAACATACATTTTTCTCATCAAAGAAATGTTTGCCAACCTATCCTTGGATCCCTTTGAATCAAGGAATAGTCCATAGCTAAAGTCAGTATCATAACTCAACTTCACTTCTAGTGTGATCACATGTGTGCATTCTTGTATTACAAATACATGCAAACTTTGTTTAGCAAATTCAGTATTTGTAATCATGGCAGAAAGAACAACGTCTTAAAATTGTTGGGACAATTTACATGGATCAGCACCTATTATATCACAGTAAGATATTTCTCATATACTGACTATGTTTGCTAGTTTATTGTATATGATGTTCTACTCAAGCAAATTCCTATATGCAAATATAAAGCATAAATTCCATGGAATTATTGAGCATACGAACAATAGCACATGCATATAAACATTCTAATGTAGGCAAACATACTTTGACAAACAAATGAATTCTATGAAATAAATTCATACCTGTTTGTTGTAACTTCCGTATAAGATTCAACTGCTGTAACACTTCAAATAAACAGTTAAATAAAACTGTACCATTTTGTTCTTGGGTTGAGTCGCGGACTAGGTCGCTCTCTTTAAGACGTTTCGCGGCTCTGCCCAAGATTGTGCTAGCAGTGTTATAGCCCCGCCGTCCCCAGGATAAAACAGCCCAGAATCTTCTCTGTCTCGTTCAAATACGCACAATATATGAACGGTATACTATTCACCCTCTTATCATTTGCTCGGAATCATAAATCGGCAAAAACAGAAACATTGTTTTTCAAAACATGTTCTGGATGCACTACTGTTTTGCAAAAACGCAAGAACTGATTTTCAAACTCTGTTTTGCAATCACTTCCTGATTTCGAAGAACCAATATTCAAAATTCGAAGAACACTTTGATTTCAAAGAACCGAGATTCAAAAGCTGGAAGAAACAATCTGTTTTCGAAGAAGCAAAATCAGATACCGAAGAACTCTGTTCCAGAGTGGAAGAAACAAAACTCAGGAGCTGTTCTTCAAAGAATTCTGGCTCAGATTATCTCTGCTCTGTTTCTCTGTTTTTCAAGTTGAAAAACTGGAAGAAGAAGAAGATCAGAAGACTCTGTTTTTCTCGTTTTTAAGAATCAAAAACTGCTGCTCTGTTTTTTCGTTTTAAGAAGCAAAAAACTCTGTTGCTCTTTTTCTCTCAAGCTTTCAATTGATCAAGAACTGGAGAAGCTCTCCTTCATGTTCTCTGTTTTTCGGCTGTTCTTTCTATACTTTTAGGCTCTGATAAGAGATGGGTTATAATTATTGAAAGAGAACAAATGACAACCCAGGAAACATGGAGCAGGAATCCTGGAGCCGTCCACTGTCCACTCACATTTTTTATGTTTTTAAAAAGCCAAAAGTTCCAACACATACAAAATCAATGTTCCCAAGGCCAACTATGGTTATGTAGTTGTTATTATTTGTAGCAGGGTACAACTTAGTTTTAGAATGATTTCATAAGGTGTTCCATTGAGATCGTTTACATCTTGAGATCTTTAAGTTGGGGTGAATTCAAGTAATATGTAAAACCAAACCAGCTAACAAATATGGATGTATAAATACAGGTTTGCTAACAAACCGTTGATGAAAGTGAAGGCTCATCTAACAATCTTATTGAACCAGAAAGGACCGGAAACCTTGTTGGAGGATCTCAAAACCTGAATCATCCAGCACAAACAAGGATTAGGAATGCTGCAAATACAAACCTTGTTATTCTTGGAGGCATAAATTAAATATGAATTAGTCAAGTAACCTAACTTGTATTGTTCGTTCATACAATAATGGAGGTACTTGTTTTGTTATGTAATTAGTTTTCCACAGAAAATAGATAGCAATCAAACACAAATTTTTTGTTCCACGTTCATTCTCGATATGCCAATCAAACAACATAAGCGTGGAATCCATTCTAGTGTTTTCTTTGGAATGAATTCTTAAGAAAAAAGTAAAATTAACCTTAGAATCCAATATGTACTATCAAATAGACCTTTAAACATATACATTTTCTGCGCTTACTAAGCCATCTTCCTTTTTCTTTTTTTATAGCATATTTAAATGCTCATAAGATAGAGACGACATTATTTTATTTTAATTTGGAAAGCCAAGTGGATTGTCGAATTGTGATATCCATGACATATTTGCAAATCCATATTGCATGATAGATTAACTGCACTTGAAAACGGTACCAAACACATCAACGTTTATTTTATTCCATATTCTTCTTATTATAATCCTATTGATATATCATTGAGAATAATAGGATAAGCAAGTGCCAAAACTTTTGATATGTAGTTACGCTTGCTGTATTGGACTAAAATTTTTAATTATTTTTACTTACTTAAATATTTCAATTCAAACAATTGAACCATTTGCGGCACCCTATTCATGGAGATCTCAAGGAGTGATCAACGGTGCCAACAATGTGCGGATAAGGGAAACCGTATGTTGTCAGTCAGTGAATACAGGCGGCCGAGTTTTTACAAACAAGCCGACACAACTACCTAAATAGTCGCGACGATTTGCTTTGGACACGCTTTAAGCCTCCATCTGTGCAAAAACTAATTTTGTATTTATTCAATTTTTTTATTCATATTGGTTTATTTGAAACAACTCTTGTAGTCTTGATTGGAATTTAAAGCCAAAAATTTGATAAAATCTTTGGAAAAGCTGCCATAATTAGCAAAAAATAAAATAGATACAGAACAGAAGCCAAAACAAACCATTTTTATTTTATTTTTTTTATCTCATTATTTCTCTCTCCCTTTCTTTGTTTCTGAATCCAACGACGTTGGCTCAAAGAAAAGAAAAAGAGACAAAACTTTCCAACATAACACAATTGAAAACCCTCCATCGTTATCTCTCCTTCGCTTTGTGCCAATCCAAAACTGGTTTTCGGGTTCATCGAATCCCGGTTTTCGGTTCCCAATTAATCTAATTCTTCAATCCAATTCATCCTACATAATTTTATTTTGCCCAATTTTCCGATTGCTATATTTTGTTTATAGTCCCATTCAGCAGTTGTTGACGGCAAGAAATTTCAATCTAGGTTTTTGTGAACATCAACTCAGTCATTTAGTCGTCTGATCGAGAGTTGTAGAGCTTGGGTTCAGTGGGTTGCGTTCTGATGATGAGATGATGATGAAAGTCTCAAAAAGTTGAGATTTTTCTTCAGATTACTTGTGATTTTGATGTGGGGCGGTGGTGTTGTTTAACTTTGTTGTTTATTGGGTTTTGTTATCGAATTGGACTGAATTGAATCGAGAATCCGAGGATCCATCCGTCATCTCGCCATGTCAAAGAACATGGATGAATGGAGAAAGTTCTTCAACACTGCAAAAGGGGACATTTTTCAAGTAATTGAGAATGGGATTTTGGTGGCGGCTTTTGATTGCCCAAATGAGTTTAAGTTGAGAAGGGATCGAATTGCGGAGGTTTTGTTCAATTGTAGATATACTCAGTGTGCTGGATGTGATCGAATCGAATTAGCTGTTCCTGCTCATCCTTCTAATGAAGATGATGATGAACATGGGCATGGAAGGGCAGTCAAGGCTAATTCTGATGACATGAACAAAGTCAATAGTGCTACAAGAGGTAGCAATTTCAGCTATGATGAGGCAGAAGCTCTTACAGAAGAGCTTGAGGAAGAGAAAAGGGATGTTGATGAGGTTCTTCGGATTCAAGAGATACTCCGCAACAGTAGAGAGGAGGTTTGTCTCTTTGTTTATTCTATTCTTCACAAGAACTGATACTAATTAGACATGTTTGATGAAATGTTTGAATGCTTTATCTTGGTTGTTGGAATAGATTAGATGATGAAAGGAAACAACTTGTTCTTGTATGTTGCTTCTTGAATTCTTCGCATGGGTGTTGTTCACATTTGGAAATTCGAGGAATTCTTTAGTTTTTGCTCACCTTCATGATGTAATTGTCTGATTCAATGTCCTTTGCTTGATTCTTATGAATGCAGTCTAAGGAGTCATTGTTTGAATGCTTAAGGAGGCTTGAGTTAATGGGACTCTCTGTGCGGACACTCGAGGTTCGAAAATTAAACCCCCATTTTATGTTGTGTTTTTAGAAAAAAAAAAAAAAAATTAAAAATCTCATTCAAATCCATTTCTACTAACATACTATTTGTTCGTGTTTAGAGTATAATAGATCTCTGCTGTCTGATTTTACTTTGCATGTAAAGCTTTGTATTTGTTATCTGCACTTGCTGTTACCTAAATTACAACCTCTGTTCAGGACGTTATTGATTTCTTTCTGTCATAAAGTTGCAGGAAATTTTCTCAATGTACTACTTGTTTTGGCCTTTTCAGGTAACACACATAGGCAAAGCTGTTAGTGGTCTAAAGAAGCATGGTTCGCTGCAAATTCGAGAATTTGCCAAGAGTCTCGTCGAGTATGAATTCGTACCCCTCAAAATAGGCTAAGCATATAATTTTATTGTTTCTATCTTGGAATGTCGAGACCTGTTTTAGCACTTTTAACACATTTGGCACCACTAACAAATTTGGTATTGTAGTAGCATTTTCACATGATCTGCCTCTTGATTAGATAATTAAACGGTCATCATGACTACGTGTCTGAATGCTAATAGATTTTCTATCTAGTGATTCAGTTGCCTCTTGGCCAAATATGCAACGAACTTCTTTATTGATGCAAGTTTACAAATGCTCATGGTTGACCCCGCTCAATTTCTGTTGAATGCCGCGTTCAGTGTCATGCTCTGCTTGTGGATTGTGTTTTCTTAAGTTTCTGTGTATTTCTTACAAATAACAATGGCCAAACAACTTAACTTTAATATTTTGTAGTATAATAATAGATGATGATGACCTCTAGTAAATTTCTGACCAATGTGTTAGCGTAGCTATCGATACAACAATTTAAACCCTCTTATCATGAATTGCAGTAGCTGGAAGGCACTCTACACCGAATATTACAATGCAAGAGAAGCTGCGAAAGGTAGATAGTTGATTCACTATGTGTTATTGTGTTAAATACGTTGGTTATTTAATCTGATCAATAATTGATTCACTTTGTGTTATTGTGTTAACTTTGTTGCCTCTAGGTAAAAGTGACTCGCCAGACTCTGTGAACCCTCCTACTAGCAATGAAGAGGAAGAAGAACTAGGCCTCCCGTCACCTCCTCTGGATGATTTTGGAGCCTTCTTGGATGTGCAGACTACCTCTATGGAACTCTCTAAGGTAGCATGGCCTTCTTAATGTTACAAATAAAATTTTGATCTATAAATGTTTAGCTGACTTAAATTCTTTTCTTTTGTAATCTTCGATTGGATCTACGTGAAGTTCTTTGAAGGAATGGATGAGGATGGAAGTGAGTGGAAGTCAAGACCTTTATATGTTTTTAGTTTTTGCTGCTTGATTTTTCTTGTTGAATTCCCCATTTCCTGAAAATTCATTCATTTGTCCTGGGGATCTTGTTGTAGATGGTCGACGCAGTGGGGAATTCGAGAAGGCCGACAGGAATAGAAGAAAGTCGATGCCAGAGATGAGAAATGTTGAAATGGAAAGGGAAAATACTGAGAAGAGGAAATCACAGCCAGAGCGCATTGAAACCGTGTCTGCAAAAGACAGGGATAGCCATCACATAGTGAAACAAGAGACTGCGATTAAGCAAAGCAAGCCCTGCAACACAATGCCAGAGGTTAGAAGGACTCCAAACCTTCGTACAGAGCACAAAATGAGCAGCGAAATGAAGTTGCAGCAGAAACCAGATGGTGGCATGCTTGCAAAGAGATCTGGTCAGCAGGAAGTAAGTATATTGTATTAAGCGAAGTTTCATTAGTATCTTTAAACAGCATTATAAGTACTCATCAGATTTCAACAACTCTTGACTACTAGAAATCTAAGGGTACGGGTGAAGTTGTAGATGAAAGGCTGGCAGCTGCTAAGAAGAGGCTTCAGGAGAACTACCAACAAGCTGAAAATGGTTCGATTCATCTTCTTAATTGAATTTTTATTTTGTTCTTTTCCTCCCTTAGTGGTAGCATGTCCTGAATACAGTTTGTTAAGTTACCATCATTTTCTCTTGTTGTATACAGCGAAGAAGCAAAGAACCATACAGGTGATGGAGTTGAGCGATATACCGAAGGGGAAGACTGGATTCGCAAGTAGAAATGCGCAATTCAGGCCAGGGAATCACAATCGGCAGAGGTTAATAAATGGAAGGCATTAGTAGTTGTTCCTCCGGGTTCAAAGAACCGAGTCGTAACTTGTCTACTATTGCATTTCTTTCATTAATGAGAGAGAGTGACCAATAATGGAAGAAGATTTGCAAAGTGAAGAGCAGTGATCATGGTGAGCAAAACCTGCTTGAGTTTAATTTGTTTTGACAAAACTCTGACAGACAAATAGGAAAGGATGGGGTTAATGAAACTGTAAGTAGAGACTTTTTAGACCTTTGAGAACCTTTTTTTCTTTAGAATTTGGAAAGAAACTGTGTCAACATGAAAAATATAGAGAGAAATCATACATCATCATTTATACAATTATTCAAAGGGATGAAAGGGCTTTTAGGGTTCAGATGGAATTAGTTAGCATGGGCTAGTTTAGTCAGTTACCTGAAATAGACAAAAATGTTTCCCATTTTATTCTTCTTCTTGCTATTATTGTTCTCAAACTTGACTTATACATGAATAAAAGTTACATCCCAATAGCTTTGGTAAGCTAATTTGGAGCCGAGACTCTAGAGCGTGGAGCGGGAGTGAGACTGAGAGTATCTATAGAGCAGTTGAGAGTGCTTACACTACATATATACATATATAAAATTTTAATATATATGATTTTTAGTATTTGAGGACTATGTATAAATGCAGCTTTCATAAATTTTAAATTATTTTCAAATTAACTCGAGTTTTACCTAATTTTGTTCGTTTTTATCAACCCAATAAAATTATTTGTCAGTTATTTAATGTGAATATCGTCTTCAAGATAAATATAATTAGATTTAGAATATAGGAAAAATATATTTTCAATTTGCTATCTTTATTTTACAATCAAGACAAATCTAGGAAAATATATGTATTTTAACTTGGTTAACTCATCATCATCATCATCAAAGCCCATTCCTGAGATTTTCGGGGTCGGCTATATGAATTTTGGTTCTCCAAGCAATGCGATCTTCCCACATTTTCTTGTCTAATCCAAGCTCAATGATATCTTCATTCACCGTCTTCATCCAAGTTTTCAACGGTCGTCCCCTCCGTCTACACCCTCCATTAACTTGTCAATCTAAACATTTTCTATTGGCGCTGTGCTTGGTCTCCTCCGCACATGACCAAACCAAGTTAAACGTCTTTCTCTAATTTTGTCATCTATGGGCGCAACACCTAAGTATCTCCTAATTCTTTCATTTCTAATTTTATCCTTACGAGTTTTACCACACATCTACCTTAACATACGTATTTCTGCTACTGCCATCCTATGCGTATGTTGTCCCATAGTAGCCCAACATTCTGAACCGTATAGCATGGCTGGTCGAACAATTGTCTTATAGCATTTCCCTTTTAGCCTTGCAGGCATCCTTCTATCGCATAGTACTCCTGACGCCATTCTCCATTTCAACCACCCAGCTTTAATCCTATGGTCTACATCTTCTCCAATAGCTCCATTCTTTTGAATTATAGATCCTAGATATCGAAAAGCCTCACACTCTGGGACCTTGACACCTTCGATCTCAATTGCATTACTTCTCCCTCTTGGTTCACACCCAAAGTTGCACACTAGATACTCCGTCTTCGAATGGCTAATTCTAAAACATTTACTCTCTAAAGCCTCCCGTCACTCAACTAATTTCTGACCTAAACCTGCACTAGTCTCATCCATTAAGACAATATCATCTGCAAATAACATGCACCAAGGTACATCTTCTTGCAGATGTCTCGTCAACTCATCCATGACCAAAGCAAAGAGATATGGACTTAACGCCGACCCTTGATGTAGTCATACTGACACTGAAAATTCACTAGACATCCCACCTACTGAGCAGACACTTGTTACAACCCCTTCATACATATCCTTAATGATATCGACATAACATTGAGACACTTAATTCCTTTCAAGCACCCACCAAATTAACTCCCTGGGGACCCTATCATATGCTTTCTCCAGATCAATAAAAACCATATGCAAACTCTTACGTGCCTCTCGATATTTTTCTATAGTTTGCCTAAGCAGGAAGATGGCCTCCGTAGTAGACCTACCCGACATAAATCCAAATTGATTTTCTGAAATCGTAGTTAAACTCCTAAGTCTTTGTTCTATAACCCTCTCCCAAAGTTTCATTGTATGACTCATAAGCTTTATCCCTCTGTAGTTCGAGCAATTCTGGATATCCCCTTTGTTCTTATAAATTGGTACCACAATGCTATGCCTCCATGAATCTGGCATTTTTCTAGTTTTCAAAATCCTATTAAAGAGCTTAGTTAGCCATTGAATCCCAACGTCTCCCAGACATTTCCATGCTTCAATTGGTATATCATTCGGTCCAACGGCCTTCCTTGTCTTCATTCTTTTTAAAGCTTCTCTCACTTCTGTGACACTAACTCTGCGATGGAACACGCGATCTCTCCCTTCCTGTGAAGCATACCCCTCCAAGTTTAACTCCCCTACATGTGTTCCATTGAGTAGGTTCCAAAAGTAATCCTTCCATCTATCTAAAATCGCTTTATTCTGCATTAAAACTCTTCCATCCTCATGCTTAACACACTTAACATGACTCAAGTCCCTAGTTTTTCGTTCTCTAGCTTTAGCTATCTTGAAAATATCTTTCTCCCCTTCCTTCGTACCTAGCCTATTATAAAGAGCACCATACGCTCTCTTCTTAGCTTCTCATACTGCTCTACTACTCAACTTCTTAGCCTGCTTATAAAGCTCATAAGACTCTAGGCATCTATCTTTTTGCCACATCTTAAAGCATCTTTTCTTTTTCGCAATGGTCTGTTGCACATCAGCGTTCCACCACCATGTCTCTTTACCATAGAAACCTCCTCTTTTGGCCTGTCCTAGCTCTTCCTTCGCACATCGTCTTATTCGGTTTGCCAAATGTTCAAAAAGATCCGCGCTACTAGTCATATCCTTTGGTTCTAGATTCTCCCAACCCTCTGAAACTGACTGGCCATCCAAAATCCTCTTTCTAAATCTTTGGCACACATCTCCCTGTAAGGTCCACCACTTAATTCTCGGTCTAACCTGTTCTACAGCAATACGACCCCTACTCTTAAGACAAAAATCGAGAACTAACAGCCTATGTTGGTTTGTCAGACACTCCCCTGGTATAACCTTACAATTTTTACACCTACCTAAATCGTGTCTCTTCACAAGAAAATAATCAATTTGACTTCTATTACGCCCACTCGCAAAGGTCACCAAGTGATTTTCCCTCTTCTTATAAAAAGTATTTACGATCCCAAAATCCTGAGCTAAAGCAAAATCTAGAATAGAAATCCCCGCAGTGTTTCGATCCCCAAAGCCTTGACCTCCATGTACCCTCTCATACCCAACTCTATCCGTACCGACATGACCATTCAAATCCCCGCCTAGGAAAACCCTATCGAAAGAGGGAATTCCAAGAACTAACTCCTCTAAAGAGTCCCAAAAATCCTTCTTAGTCTTCTCGTCCAAACCCACTTGGGGTGCATACACACTAATAACATGCACTATCTCTAGTTCTAAAGCTAATTTAATATTTATGATTCTATCCCCAAACCTCATAACATCGACTACTGCATCCTTAAAAACTTTATCTACCACTATTCCCACCCCGTTCCTAGTGTCATCTTTACCAGAATAGAAGAGTTTGAACCCTCCTCCTAAATCTTTAGCATTGTTCCCCTTCCATTTTGTCTTTTGAAGACAAACTATGTTTACTTTTCTCCTACGCAGGGCATCCACTAATTCTATTGTCTTTCCCGTCAAGGTTCCTATGTTCCAAGAGGCTAATCTAATAATTCTATCTCTAGCTCTAACTTGGACTAGCTTCTTTACTGGCCCCCGTCCATAATGGTGCGAGAACCCTTGCCTATTTAACACTACAGCCGGGCGCCGCTGCAGCGCGCCTTGCTCATTTGTCAATACACCCGAGTGTAGGTGCAGCGCGTCGCTTATAGCGGGGGACGCCCTATCCTTCTGCATTAATCTTTTTGAACCAATATCCATGAAAAGGGATGTGATGGGTTTTTTACGGTTGGCTATCACAAGCCTAACACCAACCCTCCTCTTTTATCCGGGCTTGGGACCGGCCGTAGCAACGGGCGGAGTTTTTAACTTGGTTAACTAGATACTAAAAATGAAAATAATAAAAATATAGTTATACGAGAAACACTTGTTTTAGATTTAATTTAGAATAGACTTGTGTACATAGGAAATTAGTGCAAAGTCAATGAGATTAATCTTGAGAGATATCCTCCAATCTCCATATGCTTGTGTTTTGGGCAGCATGTGCATACGAATTTTTAAAAAATAATGTACATAGGAAATTTTGGTATAATATCCAGAGTTTATAAGTAAAATGAACAATAAAAAGTTAAAAAAAAATAAAATAATAATAAAAGGTGATGTAGGAGGTGAGATAGAGTAGCAAATGGTAATACTTAAGAAGAGTGGGCGTGCGGGGCACGCAGGGTGTGGGTGGATGTTGAGCTGGGTGGGTGGTGGTGGTTAGTATTCCATTCCATCCATCATTCACCAATTGCTTTGTTTTGTCGCGCCCACCTTTTACGACTTTTTCTGTGGTGGTAAGGTAACTGGTTTCACCAATTCAAGTCAATCATGTCCATGCGTTTTTGCCTTTGAAATGTTGGAAAGGTCAAGACTTTGAATGAATTTGGAGGGTTGAGTGTTGGTTATGTTTTTATGAATTCGTGTGGACCCAAGAAAATAGAAAAACATAAAACACATGGGCAAGGAAACTGGAAGGAAAAGGTGAGTTGATGTGGCAATGACATGCATTATGGATAAGGGACGGTGCTCTTTTGCTTGTGGTGGGACACATACATGTCTAGTTGCCACTATAGAGAATATCTTATACTAAACATTTTTACTTTTTTTTTTCTTTTATATAGAGGAAAACGTTAAACAACGTTTATATATATATAAAATCAAATTCTGCACGTGTACTGTATTTTATGATTTATTTTAGAAATACGGGTGTGAAAGTATAGCATTTAGAAATTCATGACGGTGTCATGTACCTTAGGGGGTGTTCGGTTTTAAAGTTCTGTTTGTTTGGTCGCATGGATAGTAGACACGAGGGGACACAAACTTGGATTTTTGTGAATGGTTGGAAAATTGGCTACATGCAAAATTATTTTTTGTTTTGTTAAATAGATAACCAAAAAAAAAAAAACACTACACATGATTCAAAATCTCATTTTCGGAAGAAAATGGAAGTATCAAGAGACCAAAGAAAATTTCATAATGAGAAAATTACTAGTTGAGAACATTGGAAATGCAATTGATCAAGACTAAATTAAATTTATAAAATGACTAAAGACATTGACCCTAATAGTACAAGGATCAACATCAAATCTACCCTTAAACTTATCAAGGAGTCAAGCGGCTCCAAACAATAATATATTGGAGCAAGCCAAATTTGGTTCCAAATTTAAGTCCCTGGCTCATCATTTCCTTTAAGAAATATTAGTGTACCAGCGGTGTCGTTGGCACGGTCATACACTTTCCACATAACGTATATTCGTGTCGTTGGAGAATAGAGAAGGACAATATTGTAATTTGATGAAGTAGGAGCATGTTTGAAATTTGCAAATGTGGATGGGAGGCGTACTTTTGAAAATGTTGAAATTTATTGAGGGCAATTTTGATATTTAAAAAATGTCAGATTGACAGCGTGGCCGTCGAATCACCCTGGACTTGTAGCCTCCACTGCACAGGTGTAGATAGTTCAGAAGATGAGAGTCTAGTCAGTCCACTGAACTGATTTCGACGGCTCGCCATGGGACCACTATTTTTTAGCGTGGCCGCCAAATCACCAACCCTGAACTTGTAGTCCCCACTGTGCGGGTGTAGATAGTATAGAAGGTGGGAGCCTAGTCAACCGCAAACTAATTTCGACAGTTTGCCACAGGACCATTGTTTTTTAGTGTGGCCGCCGAAAACTCCCAAATGTGTAGCTTGATGCGCACAAGTGTAGATGATTTGAAAAGTGGGAGCCTAGTCAGTCCCGAACTGATCTCGATGGCTTGCCACGGGACCACTGCTTTTCAGCCTGGTCCTCGAACCCTTTTTACTCGAACTTGTAGCCCCCATCGCATGGGTGTAGATGGTTCGAAAGATGGGAGACTAGTCAGTCCCCGACTAATGTCGATGGCTCGCCACGAGACTACCGTCCTTCAGCGGAAGGTGGAAGCCCCATGCATCTCGCCATGCGACCCTCGTTCTCTTTCAAGACAGCGACCGCCAAGACAAATCTAGCTGAGTCAGCGTCCTCACGCTCAAACAAACTGGCACCCTATTCCCAACAAAAGCCACTCGAGCCGATACATAGATCGTACGACCAATGCCCAAATAAACGCTACATAGTGTGTCCGCCCGAGCTTATGACGCCTGACTCGGCACAAACGCTCTGACATATACGCTCGGCCATCGCAACTCGCTCATAGCAACAGCTGTAGCCGACCAATCAGACGAGCAAGGCAAGCCTCAAACAACTTACCTTGGGGACAAGACATAGCTCGGGCAACTCGACCCCCAGCTAAATTGTCCGCCACATGCCTACTGTCAGACATGACTACGCAACAATGATCCTGAGTCATTTGCAATATAGAGCGTTCAAGCTCTCTACAACAAACAAACCATTTGGTGTCCTATTGATTCAACCTGCCTATGTCAAAGCAAAATGACAAGGCGAAACGAAAAACACGCAATAGAGACAGCAAACACAAAACAGATAAAACTGTTTTTTTATTAACGGTCGACAAAATGGGTACAAGAGTACAAAGTTTACTCCTTATAAGGAGAATGTACAGAAACAGAATAGCTAAGCTTAGCGGAAGAAGGAGCAGGAGCTGCTTTAGCATGCACCATGGCCTCGGCATCAGGATCTAAACTGTCCTCATTGTCCGACGACGCAAAGGCAATAAACAAGTCTACATACGACATCTTCTTGTAAAGGTCGAGGTCCCATTCCGAATGCTTTTCCTTCATCAATGACATTAGCTCCAGCCTACCGTGTACGACCCAATGGAACTCGCATCTGTCTTGTTCTTGTAGAAGTTCTTCCTCCCGCGCCTTCGAGTCAGCAAGGTCACACTCCAACAACTCCAACTTACTAGTCAGAGCCTGAACTTGAGACTGCTCAATGGCCATACTGCTTTTCACAACACTGAGCTCATGCCACTCCAGTTCGAGTTGGTCCTTGGCCTTCCTTGCCTCTCAAGCATTGAACTCCACATCGGATTCCAGTTGCTGCTTCTGAGCAGCCCATTCGGCTTCCTTCAAAGCATTCTTGTCAGCAAGAGACCACAGTTCGGAACACGCCTTAGTAGGGTTGAAAACCGAACCGACCATTAACAAAACCGAACCGATTCTAATTTATGCAAACCGTAATCGAACCGACTAAAACCGAAATAAAACTGAATCAACCGAATATAAAATGTATATTGTTTATTATATATTTTCGGTCGGTTTGGTTATGTCGGTTAAAATCACATAGAAACCGAAAACCGAACCGACCACTTCGGTTTTGAATTTTTTTAAACCAAAACAGAACTGATTGATTCGGTTTTTTATCGGCTCGATTGGTTTAATCGGTTTGGTCAATTTTTTGTTCAGCTCTACGCCTTAGCCGCAACTTCTTGCACAACCTCTACGTCTCGGCGGATCCGGCTCAACTCCTACTTGAGTTCGTCTCTTTCAGACACTACCTCTGCCAAATCACGCTCAAGAGCCCCCAGACGAGCCTTCTGAATCTCATCGACCAAAGTTGACTAATCAAGCCTCTTATCCTCAGCCTGCTTCTGCAATCGTTCAATTTCATAGAGCGCATCAAAGTACAACACCTGCATGTGCGTGATGACAGGCTCCATGATGTATATTCTCTCACGAGCCACCTCGACTTCCGTCCCAGCAACGACCACCTAGCTCAAGTGAGACATACCCAACATAAGGTATTTTAAACCCTTATCCTTCCACCCTTCCAGCGTATCCTCCTCGGACTTCGGAGTGTTATCCATCAGTCAGCTATGACGCTTGCTTATATGCTTTCTCAAAGCGTATTCCACGTCAATCTCTTGGTGCCAGACCTAATAATTCACCATCACTAAGTTTGGTGCAAACAAACTTATTCGCGCATCCGGATGAAGCCTTCCCGAATTAGTAATAACTTCGGTACTACCCTTTGCAAATGCCACTATTCCCAGGCTCTCTTCTGCGATTTTTTTCCTTGTCACGAACAACCGACCATTTAGTGCGAGACGACTCAACAGGGTCCGGAGGAAGAGGAGGAAGTGAATTATCCAAAGGACCCTCCAACACTTCTAATTGTGGTCTGAAATGAGATGGTGAACAGTGCGGACTACAAGAAACTTGGGCTAACCTTCGATGAAGCCTTCTACCGGGACAGTCCTGCGCGAATCAACAGTGACATATATAAGCCGCCATTGCCACCCGCACTAGACGCTCATTTAAAGCTTTGGTCTGCGCATCACTGAGATTCGACCTATATTCAACCCCTGCAAACCGCATGTAAACCTTCTCCTAGCCGGACACATCAGTCTCCGCCCTGACAGGCCGATCAGACTCGCGCACTTCTCCCACTTGAGCGGTTTGTCCTGAAGGAAACCTAGATCGGACAAGGGACGTCTTTGAACTCACAAAAGGAGCAAGCGTTTCAGATGGCTCCTCCACATCAAACAGAACATAAGCTTTGGCCCCAACGGTCTTCCTCTTCCTAGAAGGTGCCCCATATTTCAACTTGATTCGTGACGCTCGGTAAACAGTGGGGGCCACGTGAGAGTTGTACCACAACCTACTACGAATAAAGTTGGAGACGCTTATGACATCCACCACGTTCTTCGTCGACAAATCATGGAACATCTCCATAGTATTTTTCTCCTCTAAGGTAAGGGGAGTAGTGGGAAACCTTCCTACAAAGAAAAACAAGTGATGATCAGCTAGCCTGCAATCAGGCATAACAAAGTCAAGAGAAAAGGCAGAACTTACAAAGTGGCCTGAACTCTCGTTCGAGCAGACGACCCTTGCACCTGAAGTACTTCGAATCCGCAGGAGCTAAGAAGCAGTACTTCTGCCAGAAATTAAAATCATCAGGCAGATTCACGAAATAAGCCGGTGACATCATCTTACAGACTGTATTACTCATCAGTTGAGGAAAGATCAACAACTAGATTACTCGTGGAGTCATGCGGACGCCAGCCTCCTTCGGATGAAAAAAATGATCCTCTATCCATTAGGCCCCAACTGGGCCGGAGGAATCCCCAAAAGATCTAAGAATTCCCAGATCACATCCAGAACAGGAAAACACACTCTGGTTTGATGCATCCCTCGATGCAAACAGATGAACCCCGCCGGTGGCAACATTGGCGTCTGGTCACCGTTCAGGACATACAACGACAGGTCCTTGGGGACCCTGAACTCCGAACAAATTTTAGCAAGGCCAAGCTCAGAAAACAACTTGTCTTCGAAGAACTCCAGATTGCTCTTGGATTTGGAACTATCTCCTGCATATCTAGGAGCATAGGGCTAACAGGGAACTTCCATCTTATATCACAACTCCTAATTAGAGAAGGATCTCCTCGAAGATCTCCTTCCTAAACTATGCCTTCGATGGCCTGGTAGAACCAGGACTCCTGCACTATAAATAAGACATGAGATTAGTATGCTAAGGTACACTACAAATTCCTTGTTTACAACATTACGCCTTCCTCATATCCCTATTTGACTTTTGCATCGGAGTGCCATCGGCCACCACAATGGTGGTCCGTGGCTCATGTGCGTTACTTGTACAGGTCAGCAGGTCAGTAGGATTAGGTCAAAGTAGGGAGCGGAAAAAGACGACATCAATTATTAGTATTATTGTTGTTGTTGTTGTTGTTGTTATTGTTGTTTATACCCAATTTGTCGTCACACTCTAATACTTGACAACATCAACAAACATGTGATAAACGGTCTCATGCATGGCATGTGGAACAAGTCACACGTGCTCAGCGCGTAGGACAACAAGAAATATTCACTTTGAGGAATTAAGAAAATATAAGCATGTGAGACTCTTTCCTTCTTCTCCAAGCAAAATAAAAACTGAAATGAGGAAAACTAAGAAGGAATTGGTCTAACATCTCTGATGGGAAAACAACCACTGAAATAAAAAGGAGGATCAATGAGGAACACGAGAAGTGGATTGCTCAAGAAAAGAGATAGACAACCAGAGATGAACACCAATGCATCATTGACTAAGAGAATCCGGTCAACTATGTCGAATAGTGACTAGAAACGTCCGAAAGACGGATCCAATGGGGTTTGGCCAATACAGTCATGACACATGGAATCAGGACAAGCATAGAGACTTCATCAACTGTCAAAGGAAATGGATTGGAGTCGAAAGTAGGCTATTTGGCAATTGCAGTACTCGGTGGCGTATCACACTTTATAGGATATTTTGTCAAGTCATTTAATTCAAGATATGGGCAGGTAGGTAAGAGAGGTAATATAAATAGATCCCTTAGGCCAATGAGGAAAGGGTTGGATTCTAAGAGAACTCTATAAAAATTCCCAATATCTGAAACTCACTTGGTTTTCTAACTATTAGTGCTCTTATCTGATTACTATTCGATTGCTTTCTAAGTTAAGCACCGGAGGCTCATAGCATGGAAACAACCAGTACTTATGAGTACTTTGCAAGTGAGAAGACTTTGCCTGCTCAAGGGAATGGAGTGGTTGAACTGGTGAGGAAGATGCAGACTCAGATAGAAGTTTTGCAAAGGATAAAGAGGCCTTGAAGGGAATTCAAGTTGCAGATGATGAGGGTTGGGAGGAGGTGAAAAAATAGCACAACATCGATATTAGGTTGGGGATTATGTGGAGAGACTACTAACTAAGGAAGGGGTCTTGGAGTTAATCAGGAAAGAGACACTGGGTTAACATGGAAAGAGGAGAAGGTGGCAAGGATAAACGGTAGAGCTGAGACGGATAGCCCCGACAGAGGCTATAGTCTATGTGAAAATACTTTATAAGTTTCAAATACCAAAGTTCACCCTTGTTGGAAAAAATCCAACATGTGTGGGCACACATATGTGTTAAATGTGTATTGCTGTCTTAAAGTATAGCCCAAATAAATTGTGATCTAATATGGCTAATTGGGCTAGAGTATTAAAATGTCACGGGCTTAATGTGTAAATACACTTGAGCAATTTCTAATTTGATGAGGGACCAAATTAAAAATTAGTAAGTTAGAATAACTGATAACCCATCAGTTATAAATACTGGGTTATGGTCCCTAGTTGTGCGTGTGTTTTGTTTCTTCTGAAATTCCATTCTAAAGAGAGATATATAGAGAGCATATGTTATCAACTGGAAGATCAAGACTCATCCCTTCCTTATTCCTTGAAGTGCTATCATGGATCAAGGTACGCTTCCGTTTTATTCTTGATTGTTCTCTTCTCATTGATTTAATATGGAGCATACAACTGTGTCTGTAAATAGATATGCTAATAAGTTGTATCAGAGTCTACTCCATGATTGATTCTTTGAGAGATTATGAAATTTAGGATGAACTTTGGCATAAAATCAAGTTTTTTTTAAAAGGTTTTTTCTCAAAAAAAAAAAAAAAAAAGGGTTTAGGGGTTTTCGTTTAGATCTGCATGTAATCCAGATCTTGATCTGGTTCGTTCAGATTTGCATATAAAACTCAGATCTTGATCTGGTTCGTTCAGATCTGCATGTAAAATCCAGATATTGATCTGGTTCATTCAGATCTGCATGTAATGATCTGTTTCGTTCAGATCTTGATTGATTCTTTGTCAGATCTTGATCTGTTAGTTTGTTGGACCTGCATTCGGCCCATGTGTATGACAAACCTTCAGTTTTATTTGAAAGTTTTCATTGGGCCACAACTTTATTGAAAGGCATTTGGGCTGTTGGGTCTGGGTCTGATGGGTTGCTGGGACAGGGTCAGATCCTGCTGGGTCAGATGGGTCACCCTGGTCCAGTTCAGAGAACCGATCCATCCTGTTTTGGCTAATTGCACTCAGCAGAATCTGTCTGAGTTGCCTTGATAATAATAATAAAAAAATTCAGGAAATTAAATGATGGACCTTAAATCAAGTAAATCAAGTACATTACTTAGGTCCGTTATTTATTTATTATTTTTTCTCAAGGCAATTTATTTAAAATTTATAAATTTAAATATTTTTTGGGGATGCATCTAATGACTTATTTAGTTTGTCTAACATTTGATTGAACTAATTGAAATAAGATGTCACCAAAGTAACATCTCTTATGTAGATTAATTTATTGAAAATGTTAAGATGTTTGTGTTTGTGAGTTCATGCAGATATTAGCCGCCCCAAAGGAAGGATAATATTTGGCCGAATTGCATACATAGGGTTGAAAATCGAATCGTGATTTTCAAACCGAAACCGAACCAACCATTAACCAAACCGATCCGAAATCGAACCGACCATTAACCAAACCAATCCGAAACCGAACTGATTATAATTTATGCAAACCGTAACCGAACCGCACTGACTAAAATCGAACCAAAACCGAACCGAACCGAATATTTTAAACATATTATATTATTTATATATAAAATATATATTATTTATTATATATATTCGGTCGGTTCGGTTTGGTCGGTTAAAATCACATAGAAACCGAAAACCGAACCGACCACTTCGGTTTTGAAACTGAAACTGATCCAAACCGAATATAAACCGAACTAATCGATTCGATCGGTTTTTTGTTTAGCCCTATGCATACACACCTGTAGTGATAAATATGTGACAATTATAAGGTTTCCATGTGAATAATAAACCGATCCAAAGATAGATTTATTGTTTGACAGGAGTTATTGTCAATATTTGATCACCACACCAAGAGTACCACTTACAAGTTAATATTACTGTCCAAAGACTTGATATTAATGTTGTGCTAGGTATCTTAAGATGTATTCCATAATTATTTGAATTTAAAGATTGTTTATTAAGATTATGATGTGAACATGCATGCTCATTAGGTTTATTCTCTGTACAACTATTATGTTTGCTACTACAATATCTGCCCATGCCAACAATATTCCCATGCTTAATGGGACAAACTTCAAGGATTGGAAAGAGAACGTCTTAATCGTTCTTGGCTGCATGGATCTAGACTTTGCACTAAGGATAGAGCAACCCGCTACTCTTAAGGTTGAAAGTTCTTCTAAAGAAAGGAGGAACTTTGAGAAGTGGAAACGCTCTAATCGCATGAGTCTAATGATCATTAAGCGCGGCATTCCAGAAGCCTTTAGAGGCGCAATATCTGAAGGGGTAACTAAGGCCAGTGATTTCCTTGCTGAAATTGAAAAACGTTTTGCAAAAAACGATAAGGCTTAAACAAACACGCTTTTAGCTAGCTTGATTTCAATGAAGTACAAAGGCAAGGGAAATATAAGGGAGTACATCATGGAGATATCTCACATTGCTTCCAAACTTAAGGCACTAAAGCTCGAGTTGTCTGACGACTTGCTCGTGCATTTAGTATTGATATCTCTTCCTGCACATTTCAGTCAGTTTAAGGTCAGTTATAACTGTCAAAAGGAGAAATGGACTCTTAATGAGCTCATTTCATATTGTGTGCAAGAAGAGAAAAGGTTGAAGCAAGAGAGATTTGAAAGTATTCATCTGGCAAGTACCTCTAAGGATAAGGGCAAGAAAAGAAAGAAAAATGAAGCTGTTAAGGGTCCAGAGCAAATGAAACACAAGGATAATCAATGATGTTTCTTTTGTGAAAAGCTAGGACATGTAAAGAAAAAATGTAGTCAGTATCATGCTTGGCGTGCCAAGAAAGGTACATTCTTTACTTTGGTCTGTTCTGAGGTTAATTTAGCTTCAGTATCTAGAAACACTTGGTGGTTAGATTTTGGTGCTACCACTCATATAAGTGTTTCTATGCAGGGTTGCCTGAGCTACCGAAACCCAAATGATATTGAAAGATACATCTTTGTGGGCGATGGAAAGTCGGTGGATGTTGAGGCAATAGGGCATTTTAGGTTATTGTTGAGAACTGGTTTTTATTTGGATTTGAAAAACACTTTTGTTGTACCGTCCTTTAGACGAAATTTGGTTTATATTTTTTTATTGGACAAATCTGATTATAATTGTTCATTTGGAAACAATCAGTTTAGTCTTTCATTGAATTCAAATATTGTTGGTACTGGTTCATTTAATATGTTTGATAACCTATATTTGCTTGATACTATTGCATCATATAATGAAACCTTGCATGTGGATCCACGGGGTACTAAACGCAAGCTAAATAAAGAGAATTCAGCAAAATTATGGCACAAGCGTTTGGGTCATATATCCAAATCTAGAATTGAACGACCAGTGTCAGAAGGCATTTTGGATTCACTTGACTTTTCAGACTTAGATGTCTGTGTTGAGTGCATCAAGGGAAAACAGACCAAAAAAAGAGATTAGGTGCTAATAGATCTTCAAACGTCTTAGAATTGATACATACGGATATCTGTGGACCATTCCCTACAACTTCTTGGAATGGTCAATGATATTTTATATCATTTATAGACGACTACTCACGTTATGGGTACCTTTATCTCATTCATGAGAAATCAGAGTCATTGGATGTATTCAAGTCTTTCAAAACTGAAGTTGAAAACTAACTCAATAAGAAATTTAAGTGCGTTAGATTTGATCGTGGTGGAGAGTACTACAACAGATATGACGGTTCAGGAGAACAACGTCCAGGGCCATTTGCTAAATTCTTAGAGGAATGTGGAATCGTCCCACAGTACACCATGCCAGGTTCACCTAGTATGAATGGTGTCACTGAAAGACGAAACATAACTCTTAAGGATATGGTAAGGAGTATGATTAGTCATTTTACCTTACCAGAATCATTCTGGGGAGAAGCAACAAAGACAACAACTTATATCCTAAATAGAGTATCAACTAAAGCAGCTGCCAAGACTCCTTATGAACTTTGGACAGGCCGAAAGCCTAGTTTAAAGCACTTTCACATTTGGGGATCTCCGTCTGAGGCTAGGCCTTATAGGCCAAATGAAAACAAATTGGACTCCAAGACAATAAGCAGCTATTTTATTGGTTATTCAGAGCGATCTAGGGGCTACAAATTTTATGATCCCACAATTAAGTCTATTTTTTAAACGGGAACTGCGACATTTTTTGAGGATGTTGAGTTTGTGGGGAGAAATAAGGTAAGAGACATTGTCTTTGAGGAGGAATCGGTTTCGACTCCTACTACTGTTTTTGACAATGTACATGTTTTTGTACCTGTCATTGATCAAGAAGCAGATCTGGAACCCCAACAAGACAATGTTGAACAACTCTCTGTTGAAATTGAAGTAAATGTTCCAGAGGAACAAACTCAACAACCTCAAGGACAAATGCCATTAAGGAGATCCACGAGAGAAAGGAGAAATGTTATTCCGGATGATTACATAGTTTTTCTCCAAGAACATGAGGAAAATGATGGATTGATGGAAAATGATCTAATCAACTTCCATCAAGCCATGCTGGATTCTAACTCTTAAAAGTGGATAGATGCTATGAATGAGGAGTACAAGTCTATGCAAGACAATCAAGTTTGGGATCTTGTCCCATTACTTAAAAATACAAATCCCATTGGTTGTAAATGGATATTCAAAACCAAGAGGGATTCAAAAGGTAATGTGGAGAGATATAAAGCTCGTTTTGTAGCTAAAGGCTTCACTCAAAAGGAAGGCATCGACTATAAAGAGACTTTCTCTCCGGTTTGAAAGAAAGTCTCATTTAGGACAATGATGACACTTGTTGCGCACTTTGACCTTGAGCTACATCATACGGATGTTAAGACAACATTTCTCAATGGCGACATTGATGAATCAATTTATATGGTGCAACTAGAAAACTTTGTGTCTGGAGACCCGAAGAGTATTGTTTGCAAACTAAAGAAATCCATTTATGGGCTCAAGCAAGCTTCCCGTCAATGGTACAACAAATTTCATCAAGTAATTGTCTCATTTGGTTTCAAGACAAATGCAGTTGATAATTGTGTGTATCATAAGTTCAGTGGGAGTAAGCATATCTTCTTGGTTTTGTATGTTGATGACATACTTCTTGCCACTAATAACAAAGACATGTTGCACGAAGCTAAGAGATTTCTATTAAAGAAATTTGATATGAAATATCTTGGTGAAGCTTATTTTGTTTTAGGGATTCAGATACACCGAGATCGCTCATCGAGGTATTCTTGGATTATTGCAAAAGAGCTATATAGAAAAGGTGCTTAAAAGATTTGGCATGAAAAATTGTAAACCATGAGACACCCCTGTAGCTAAAGGAGACAAATTCAGTCTTAAACAATGCCCTAGGAATAAACTTGAAGTTAAAGAAATGCAAAAGATTCCCTATGCATCATGTCACAATTATCTTCTTGCCTAGCCAAGTGAGGTTGGCAAGTGTACATAATGTAGAGTATTCCACATTTTTCTAGAGAGAGTTCTCTAGAACCTCCCATAAGATTCCACAAAGTTCTATAGGATTCTAGTCCTTAGATATTTCTAAGGAAGTGTGTAGAAACTCATTATAGACCGTTAGATTAAATTGATCACCACCGTCCATTGAGGAGGTGGAGTTGTATAAATAGGCTAAGGCCTCATTTGTTGTAATCACCTCAGAGAATTCAAGCAATACAAGTTCTAGTTCTCTTAAGCTCTCTTGTGTGTTCTTAGCTTGCTTAGTTTTCCAAAGTCTAAGTAAGTCTTTTGTGGGCAAGGCTGACTAGCTTTCTTTGATAAGTCAGGGCAAAGTTTGCTAGTGCCGCACGAAAAGTACTTGTGAAAAAGAAAGCCCGTGACAGTTGGTATCAGAGCCAGGTTTGGCAAGGTTGGTGAAATCATCCTACACAAGAGAATGTCGTCAGAGGTCAACAACCCAGCAGCTGGCAACAACGACAAAGGTGGGAAAGTCCGCAAGGACAAGTCGAAGGACATGATCGCTGCGATGGATGAAAGGCTGGCTAAGTTGTGTGCCACCATGTCCGACTTGAGGGAGAAAGTCGAAGACATGGACCAACGCATCGAGGGGCAAGCGTCCAATGGGGAGGACCATGAGCTCCGGGAAGAGATGCAAGGAGCCTTGAACACAGTAGTGGACATGGTGTCCAAGAAGATCGAGTCCCTTGAAGCCCAAATTGTTGCCAAAGATGCAGAGATGTGTGCTTACAAGGAAAGGGTTGAGAAGCTAGAAACTCAACTCAGTGTGTGTATGGCTGCGGTAGCCAATGGTGGGACTACACCAGGGACAATGACCCACAGAGTCGAAGCTCCCAAACCTAAGGCCTATGGTGGGGCAAGGAGTGCAAGGGAGATCGACAACTTCTTGTGGAACATGGAGCGCTACTTTGATGCGGTTGGCATAATGCATGAAGCATCAAAGGTACGTAGTGTCTCCTTATATTTAAATGATGTTGCTACAGTTTGGTGGCGCAGAAGGTCCGAAGATGTCAAGAAAGGATTGTGCACCATTGACACTTGGGAAGAGTTCATGAAGGAACTCAAGAGACAATTCTACCCGGAGGATGTCGAGAACGAAGCTAGGGCCAAACTTCGTCGCCTTCAACATAAGGAAGGCCACATAAGGGAGTATGTGAAGGAGTTCTCGGAGTTGCTCTTGGAGATTCCTGACATGGGAGAAAAGGATGCTTTGTTTAGCTTCCTTGATGGCCTAACGGGTTGGGCCAAGTTGGAATTGAAGAGGCGAGGAGTGCAAGACCTTGCAACGACTATGGCTGCGGCCGAATCCTTGATTGAGTTCAAGAGAAAGGATTCATCCAAGGGGCAAGGGAAAAGGCCCAGTAATGATGGCAAAGGTGGGGGGAGACAAAGAGAAGTCCTCCAAGGAACACAAGTACTCCAAAGACAAGGGGAAAGAAAAAAGAGATGGAGCACCCAAGAAGATATCTTGCTTCTTATGTAATGGACCCCATTGGGC